>VSMD01095808.1:0-12074 GCA_008750895.1 Mirza zaza | reverse complement strand
CACACACACACACACACACACAAGCGCGCGCCTGCACACGCAGTCCCCAGACAGCCTCGCTGTCGCTCCAAGTCACACACAGAGACAGACACCGTCAAACAGGGACACACAGATGGACACAGTTGGGGGGTGGGCTGGGAGCCCACCATCTCTCCGTCTCTCTCTCTCTCACACACAGCTGCAGGCAGTCACACGCACATCGACACAGCCACACTGACACACGCACAGTCGCACAGTGACACGCAGCGGAAAAAGAGGAGAGGAGGGGAGGCCGGGGGCGGATGCGTGTGTGATGGAGGGGGTGACTGTGAATGGAGAGAGGGGTATGAATGGGGGCACTTGCCAACTCCATGCAGAGGTGTGGGGACGTGGGGTCCGAGGGACGGGGCCTGGGAGGGAGGCAGCTGCGGGCAGGCCACGGTGGCTCCCACCGGGAGGGCTCGGGAGAGTGGGGGTGCCGAGGGCGCAGAGCGGAAGGGCGAGTGCGTTCCGACCCTGGAGGAGGGTCCGTTTGGGAGCCTGACTGCGGGGAAGGTCTTGGGGGCAGAGCTGAGGAGGGTCTGGAAGGGCCTTTGAGGGGGCGGAGAAGGATTCCTAGGGCTGAGGAGTGTGTATGGGGTCCGGTAGAGGGGCCCAAGGAGGGAGGTGGAGAGGAGAAGGCTGGGAGGGGGTCTGAAAAGGGTTTAGGGCTGAGAGAAGGTTAGGGGCAAGGAATGGAGGGAGGGGGCGGCTTGGGGGAGGGGAGGGGCCCTACGGGTGGGGGATCGGCGGCGGGGTAGGGTCGTCACAGCGGGCCGGGGCCTCCTGGCCGGGCCGCAGGAAAAGGGGGCGGCGCGCTCCGTTACCTGTAGATGTACCAGACGCTGCGCCGCCGGGGCCCCAGGGCCGGCCAGCTGGAGGAGAGCGCGGGGGGCGGCTGCGGCAGGGAGCCGCCACCGGGGCCCCCGAGACCCCCGCCGCCGCCGACCGCAGACAAAGCCATCGCCGCCGCGGCCCCGGCCCCGGCCCCGGTCCCGGTGCCGGCCGCCCCCGCCGCCGCCGCCGCCGCCGCGTCCCCGTCCCCGCTCGGCCGAACCCCCGTGTCCGGGCCCCCAGGCCCCGCCTCATGCTGACCCGCACCGGGAGGGGGTGGGGGAGGGGGCGCGCACCCCCCCCGCGGGAGGGAGGGCAGGGCCGGGGGCTCACATGCCGGGGGGCGCGGGGGCGCGGGGCGCGGGGTCGGGCCGCGGCGGTAGCGCGAGGACCGCGGACGGCGCCGGCTTCAGCACCGCGGACAGCTCCGGAGGCGGGCGGCGGGCGCAAGGCTTAACCCCTTGGCGTCCTGCGCCGGGTGGCGGAGGGGGCCGGGCAGGGGGGAGGGGGCCGGGCAGGGAGCGCAGGGGCCCCCTTGGCGGGAGAAGGGGGAGGGGCGAGGCGCGGGGGGGAGGAGAAGGGGAGGCACTTCCGGTCTGGGCCCCCCCCTAACCCCCCTCCCCCCTCCAGAGCCCTCCCGCGCAGGTGCAGAGCGAGAGCGCGGGGAGAGGGACGCACAACATCACACAAGATGCCTCGCAACCGCGTGCAGGGACGCGCGGACTGAGCCCCACTGCTGGGGCAGGGACACCACAGATGACAGGGGCTCCAGGAAGGGACACACAGTCCACGACCACAGACCGACACACAGCGCACCCCAACGCAGTCTAGAAGGACCGGGAAAGGAAGGCTAGGGGATTTAGACTGGGCCCCACGTCTGTGAGAGACGCCGCTTCCCACCCCCACCCCCAGAGTAGCCCATAGAAGAAGGCGGAGCCAGAGGAGAGAGGGTGGCAGGCGCCAGGAGGGGTACACATGGCAAGATCGCCCAGCTCCGCGGGGCGCACAGCACAACGGGCCAGGCCACCAGACAGGGAGGGGGGCGTTCAGACACACCACACACAGAGCTGCACAGGGCAGCGACAAGAGGAGTGCAGGAGAGAGAGGAAACACATTGACAAGACAGCCAGACAGACGGAGGAGGAGGAGGCTGAGGGTGAGAGGGACCAACCCCAACCAGCTGGTAGAGCCAGTGACCCCCCAAGACCAAGGCCAAGGAGAGACCCAGAGACACGGTGCAGAGACAAGAACAGGGGCTGACAAGGAGACTTGGGGTGGGGGGAACCTCGATACTCACCCAGTGCCCAGAGCCGGAGACGTGCCAGGCGAACACGCACAATGATCAAGCGCCTCAGACGCTCAGGGCGCAGGGTGGCACCCCAGCCCACTCTCTCTCCCCATGTTGTCATTTCTCTCTCCCCCCATCCCTGACCCGTCCCCACTGGCCAGAACACAGACACGTAGGTTTGGACACATTTAATGGAAGGATGCTACGAACAAGGGGACCCTTCCCTGGATTGGGGGAGCGGCGGAGGAGGGTGTCATTTTTCAGACACCAAATTATGACCCTCTCCCCCCACCCCACAGCCCTGCCCTTCTGGAAGTCCAAGTCCTGAAGTCCTCCCCTCCTCTGCCCTTCCCGCCTCCCGACAGCCCAGGTCCTGAATTCCAGAACAATCAGACAGATGCAAAAGCATGCACACACTTTTATGTGCCAATGCACACGCACAGTGACATGCGCAGAGAGGGGCTGATGTATGCAGAGGCCCACCTGTCCGTGTGTGAGCAGACACGCTGACATCTCTGGCAATGGTTGCCCACGGATTCAGAGGAGCACAAAGTGCAGAGCCAGCCTCACAACTAGCATAGCCACCAAGGCACCCGTATATACAGTGCAGGACACACCTTCTGGCCCCCGGGCACATGTACAGAGAGACACATCTAGTGGCCTCCAGCCACACATGCACACAGATGCATGTCATGCACACCTACAGAGGCACACGTTCACGCACCGGGAAACCTCAGCTCGTGCACACGCACACGTTCGTACACCCCACAGGCACCCCTCCTTCCCATCCTGACCCCGTCCCCTCCCTGCCCCTCCCCTCTCACCTCCCTGGGCCAATCCCATCCATTAAGCTTCCGAAGCAAGTCAGCCAGCAGCCAGGGAGGGGAAAGGTGTCAGTGCACCCCTCTCCTCGCCCTCATCCCACCTGGCCCCGCCTGCGCCCCCCGCCATGCCGGTGCGAGGCGTGGGATGCACACACTTCCGCTGCATGTGACTGCACAGAGATGGGGCACGTGAAGGCGACAAGGGCCTCCAGCCAGCCACATACAAGCAGCCTGGGCCCCTGGGTACCCCCACCGTGCCCTGACCACCTCGTTGGTGTCTGGCTGCCCCGGAGCCAGGCAGTCGCAGTGGCTGCCGGATGTGGTTTGGGGTTGGGCCGCATTGTCTGAAACTAATGCTGGCTTCTCCCATCCCGGAATCAAATTTTAGAAGGAACAGATCAGAAAGGGGGCTTAGAGGTGGTGGAAATATTTAAAGGTGTGGGGTGTGACAGGAAGTTTTGGGGGGTGCCCGAGGGTGTAAGGACATTTACCTTGGGGCATCAAAGCTGTCGTAGGAGCCCACAGTATAATGCCGGAAGAGTCTCTTTGCCTTGTCACTGCGGCTTTCTGCAGGGGGACAAGGGACAACCTTGGACCCTCGTTTTGGAAACCATGAGCCCACCCCCAGGGCTCCCAGCCCAAGCCATCTCATCTACCTCCAACACCCCAGCCCCATCAGGAAGGGGGAAGGAAAGGACTTGGGACTCCTAGGGCACACTGAGGACGGCTGAGGGCTCCTCATTACCTTGCTTTCCCTCCTGAGAGCGGTTCGCCACCTCTTCCAGGCAGTCAGAGGGGAACCAGCCGATGCGACCTTTGACCTGGCCTTCCCAGAAGCCTCCTTCCCCGATGCTAAGTACTGGGTGGGGAATAGGGACAGAGAAACATTTCTGCATTTCTGTGCTGCTCGCCAGCACCCAACGCACTCCATGCACGGACTTCCCAGCACCCCGCCTGGGACATCCTGTCAATGTCTGAGGAAGGGGCGAAGGGTTTGGGGGAGAACTAGATCCTGTCACTCTGGCATTCTTGCTCTCTGGATACAGTGGGGGCTTCAGGAGGCTCTGGGGAAAAGGACCGTGTTCTGTTACACGGTCCCCACCGGTTAGGGGCAGGTCCACAACTGGTCCTCGTCTCCCCTAGTAACTGGTCACAGCTCAGTGATGGCATTTCCCTAACCCCCCTTAGGCTCTGTGGACTCAGATTACTGTTGAGGGGGACAGACACTACCCCACCCTCCCGCCACTGCCCCTGCTACCTCTGGAAGTCTCCTTGCGACTCTATGTTTTGTTGTGTGTCCCCACACCCCTCCCTCGGCCTCCTCTGGCTCTAGAAGGAAGGAGAGATCTTCCCACCACCCCTCCTGGAGGGGGCTTCCTCCCAGCCCCGCCTCTTCACCATTCTGCACACATTTCCCACTGCCTGTGACAAGTCTGGTGCTGAAGTACAGAGACAGATGACAAGAACAGCTAATGTTTACCCAGCTCTCATCTGAGCCAGAACCCTAGGAGCGGGCACTTGCATTATCCCCATTTAAGTGAGAGGCAGACTGAGGCTCAGAGAGCCAAGGTCATTTGCTCAAGGTTACAGAGATGGATTAGAACACAGCTCAGTCTGTCTCCAGGGCTAATGCTGTTCGTCACCGATGTGTCACTACCTCTCCATCCAAGAGCTTCACTGCTGCTGCTGCTAATGGCAACAGTGACAAACAGTCCTCCATTTCTCCAGCAGTTTTCACGGCCCTGTCCCCACTTAGCCCTTCACGTATTTCCCTCCTTGCTCAATCCTTACACCTACCTGGGTAGGAAACAACTAACTGGTTTCCCGTTTTATAGACAAAGAAGCTGAAGCTACCCCCTGTCCAGAGATGGCTTAGGCCACGCTAGGGGTTGAGTCAGGGCCTTCCGATGTGCTTCCCTACACAAACTGCCTCCCTCGAGAGGCTCTGAGGACATTTGGGGGAAGCTCAAGGTCACAGAAGAGAGCAGGAGACAGGTGTCAAGGGCTCTGGGTTCTTGGCTGGCTCTGCCGTGCCTGGCTGGCTTGTCCTGTCATCAATCCCTCATTCACTGAACAAATTCTTATTTAGTACCATCATGAATCAGGGACCAGCGTAGACGCTGTTGAATACAACCCATGTGGTTCCTCCGTTAATGGAGTTTCCCGACCGCGGCCAGTAGAAGTTTAAGTGTACAAGTGACTGCATGATTGGGAAGGGTGTCAGCGCTCAAGGGAACAGAGTAGGGTGTTTGGACAGGGGCCGGATGGGAGGCTATAAAGTAGATGGCAAAGGAGGACAGGAAGGTCCCCTGAGGATGTGACAGAGAGGCTGAGACCTGAAGGACCCTAGGAGTTGAGGAGGCAGAGAGACGGAGGGAGGGTTTTCCAGGGAGAAGAAACGGTATGTTCCAAGAGTTTGGTGTAAAAAGGGCTTGCGAGGAACGGAGACAAGGACAAGGTCCCTGGGACCTCGAGGAGGAAAGGAAGAGTGGCATGAGATGAGGTCAGCGAGATGGGCAAGGGCTGGGAGGACAGGTGAAGGCGCTGGGCTGCCTCACTGGGTTGTGGAGAAGCTCAGGGACATTGTGGATGTGCCCGTGCTCTTAATGAAAAGTCCCTTTTAATCAAAGAGGGGAATGTGAAACCAGAGCACAGTGTGTCCTCCTCCTTCAGAGAAGTACTGGCCTTGTGATTCAGAAAGACACAGTGAAAGATGCTGTGCCTGTGGTTCTCCGCGTGCCTGAGGTCCCTCCCCCAGGCCTCAGTTTCCCCTTCTTCTTGCCCATGTCCCCCCACTTCCCAGGCATGCTGCTTCTGAAAGAGCCGCGCCTGGCCCCATGGTTGGCGCCTACATTTGGTCATTCATTCATTCACTCTGCCAATGTGCATTGAAGGCGCCTGTGTGCTGGTCATTAAACTGGGCCCTGGCGACCCAGAGACCAATGACTTATGACCTTGCCTATAGGAACTCTGGCTATGGGGAGACAACCTACAAAACAGTCACAGTCACACAACCTGCTCATGCTCTGATCCCTGAATACCCTCCAAGCCCCAGTCACGTCTACCTCCTGTGATAGGACCCTCCCTGCCCATGCAGCAGCCCAAGTCTCTCTCCTCCAAGTGCCCATGGCAAGGGCTGCTTGTGACAACGATGGCTGGCCCCTAGCGCTCATTATGCACAAAACACTCATCTGAGTGCTTTACATGACTGGACTCCTTTCATTCTCACAAGGGGTCCCCTTTTATGGATGAGGAAACTGAGGCCCACAGAAGTCACTAAGGTCACCCGGCTAGGAAGTGGTGGAGCCAGGATTTGAACCCAGACAGCCTGGCTCTCAACTTCTATACTGCTCAGCCTCTACACGCCCGGGCAGCCTGGAGTCTGGGGAAGAAATACACCTCTACCTCGTCTTAGCTGTCACACCCGCAGCACGCTGCCCCATCTCCAAAGTGCCCGCTACCCGAGCACACATGCCAACAGCCCTGCGAAGTCCACAGGCTGGCACCATTTTCCAGACGAAGACGGGAGAGAGGAACCAAAGAGAGACGAACCCCTGATAACGGCAGCCACGGTTTAGGGGGCCCTCGCCATGGGCCACTCGCCCCCCGCCTGCCATCTCATCGGAACCTGGAGATGTCGGCGCCTGCCCGTCTCTCAGGAGAGGACGCCTGGCAGAGGCAGGACGGAGTCCTGGCTGCTTGGCCTCACACTGCTACCAGCTAGCAGGAAAGACTGGCCTTGGACCGGGGACCTTGGGCAAGTGGCTTCACTGTGAGGCTCTGTCCCAGCGGCTGTACAGTGGGGCTCGGGGCACCCTCCCAAAGGCCACCCGGGGTCTATGAGACCACGCGGGGAAAGGCCCCAGCCCTGCCCAGCGTGGTGTCAGTGTCAAATGCTCATTTCTCCTCTACCGCCTCCTGGCTCCATCTAGGTGACACTTTAGGCTCCTACAAAGCAGAAGGGGCCCGGACTTTCCAAGTGCTGGAGGATTGTTTGCTGTTCCTGTCCCCTCCCCGATGGCCCCCAGCCCCGCTTGGGCCCTGCCCGGTACCTTTGATCTTCTCGCCCTTGCTCAGGGAGATCTCGCCCTCGGCTTGGGCCTGGTATGACTTCACAGCCATGAAGGAGCGTCCGGGGACCGCTGAGTAGAGCTTCCTCCGCCTTCCTCGGCTGCCCAGGGAACCCCCGGGGCCCCCTGAGCCCCCCGTGCCCCCAGCCGGCCCTTCCCGGGGCGTCCCGCTGGAGCTGCATACACAGAGGGTGTGAGAGGCAGGGGAGAGTGGAGGGAGGGGGCACCTCTGGGAGAACAGGGGTCCTTGGGTGGGGGAGGAGCATCAGGGTGGGGGAGGGGTTGAGTGGTTTCCCAGCTCTGGTGTTCTGGGGGGAAGAGGGCATTTGGGGGGCCCGTCTGGCTGCCCACTGCTGTCCTCCCCTGCCTCCTGGGTTCTGCCGGGCCCCTCCCACGGTCCTGCACGCACGCCTGATTCAGCTTCCTGGAGCTGAGCTGGGACTGTGTCATCCCCTCTGTTCATGAGCCTTCTACGCCTCCCAGCTTCCTCCTGGGCCAGGTCCAACTCCTCTGCCCGCCACTCCCGGCCGCTCCCCACTTCCTCAGGGCATGCCTGGCTGGCCCCAGCCTCCCTCCTGGGCCTCCCGTAGCTGGGCTGGCTTCCTTACCCCACGGTCCCCCTAGTCCCTGCCCACCCCACCACCCTCTTTCTGCTGGGCTTCCTCCGCCTCACCCTGCCACTCTGCCTATCCTCAGGGGCTGGAACCCCCATTTCTTTCGGGGACCCCTTGCCCCAGGTCCCTGTCATGGAGCAGACACTCAGCTAAAATTTGCTGCATGGGGGGCGGAGTCAGGAGAGTAGCTCACAGTGTCCTTGCGTCCCCCAAGGGAGAGACTAGGGACTTGGTGGCTGGGGACCTACAGCAGGTAGGCAGCTAGGCTGGCCCTGGGGGACCTTGCAGCTTCAAGGAGGGGATCCCACGGGGCTGGGGACAGGGGACCAGGGCTGAGTCCTTCCCTACCTGGGCCGTCCTCGGGGCTGCCTCTTGGCCTCCTCGGGGTGCCTCCCTCGGGACGGGGAGCGGGCCCGGGCACCCCGGGGGCTGCTGGCACTTCGGAGGGTCCCACTGCTGAGCTTGGTAGCGGGCCCCGAGGGCTGCGACTGGCCCTGGGGCGCTGAGGTAGGGCCGGGAGCCCCGGAGGACGAGGCCCCCGGGGCTGAGAACACCATCCAGTCGGGCAGCGCCATGCTGGTGTCGCTGTTGGCGCGCAGCAGTGCTGGGGGCACCGTCAGCCCCGCGCTTTGGGTTCCCCGCCGCCGGGCCGCATACTTGGGGGACTCCTGGAAGGGCACTGAGAGGGTACAGTGGCGGGGGCGGGGCAGACGGGGAGGGAGACAGGGCCATGTGGGCAAGAGGTGGCGGGGACAGGCACGAGGACAACTGTGAGAAAGGGTGAGCCTGAAATCGCGCCCCCCCCCCGCCCAGACGTTCCTCTCCAGGGTTCTCCATCCTGTCCTGGCCCCAGGTCAGGTCTCCCCGCTGCCCCGTCCCACCTCCAGCCCCCCGTGGCCCCGGGCGCCCGCTCGCTCACCCACGTCCTGTTCTCGATGGTTTCGGATCAGCTCCCCCAGCTCAAAGTTCCCGGCAATCACTGCCACCTGGAGCGGGGTACAGGCAGGTGAGGTACCCCCGCAGGCCTCCCTCCCTCCTCTCCCACACTGGGACCTCCCTCCCGCCACTCCCAGCTGTCCCCGCCTTCCTTGTCGCCCCCCATCAGCCAGTGCGGCCTCAGCACACCCCCTCCGCCCCAGACCTGGAAGGGGGTCTGTCCGTTGTTGTTCTTCACGTCCTTGTTGGCCCCTCGATAGAGGAGGATCCTGGCACAGGTTTCCTGAGGGCCACGGCCACAGCAGCACAGGACGAAGAGAAACAAAACAAAACAAAACAATTAAGGTCGCCATGAGCAGACACAGGCACTGTGCTAAGGACCTCAGGGATAAATAATCTGACCTACACCTGCTTCGCTCAGGACAGCGGCCACGTGCGGCCCCTAAGAACTTTTAACCGTGGCCCGTCCAAACGAGAGGGGCTCTGTGCGTGAAATACACACCGGATATCAAGGATGTACGGTAGTATGAAAAAAAAAAGTTAAATATCTCTATTAATTTTTACATTGATTCCATGTTGAAATGATACTATTTTGGATACACTGAGTTCAGTAAAATTTGTTACTAAGAGGAACGTCCCCCGATTCTTTTTGCTTTTGGTTCGTGTGGCCACTAGGACATTTAGGATGTGTGGTTCGTGTTCTATCCCACTGGACAGCCCTGATCTGAACCACGGTTCCGGCCCCTGCACTGCTGGCATTCGGGGCCAGGTGACTTTCTGTTGCTGGGGGCGGAGGGTCCTATGGCCGTGGGATGCTGAGCAGCACCCCTGGCCTCTACCACTAGAAGCCAGTAGCACTTCCCTCCCCAGTTGTGACAACCGAAAATGTCTCCAGACATCGCCAAATGTCCCCTGGGGCAGAAGTCTCCCAGTAGAGAAGCACCAGTCTAAACCTTACTATGTCGCAGGCCAGGCACCTGCACTTCAGAAGCAGAACTCACCAAATTGCCCAACAATTCCATGAGATGGACATTATTGTCCCTATTTTACAGAGGAGGACACTAAGGCTTTCAAAAGAGTTCAAGGTCATGCAGCTGGTGGCCATCAGCACTTGAATTGGAACCCAGGTCTGACCCTAAAACCTTTTGTCTTAATCGCACACTCTGCCAGACCCCGAGGGAAGGGGGCGGGGCACAAGTCATGGGGGTTGGGGGTGCAGCAGGGCAGGGATGCCACCTACATCCATATCAGCCCCTGCCATTGTCAATCCCAGGTGGCTCCTCATCGCTCTTTGGGCTAAACCCAACACCCTTGCCCAGGCCTAGGAGGGTTAGGGTGAGCTGAGCTAACACCTGACCTGCCAGCCCTGCCACCCCTACCTCGCCCTCGCCAACTTCATCTTCTACCACCTGCCCTTGCTCCCCATGCTCCAGCCACACTGGCCTCCTCCTTCCTCTGACGGCCATGCTTCTGCCCCAGGACATTTGCACCTGCTGCCCCTCTGCTTGGAATTCCACCCCTAGATTTCCACGCAGCTTGCTTTCTCACTTCATTCAGGTACTTGCTCCAATGGTCCCTCTTCAGAGAGGCCTTCTCTGATCACCCTGTCTAAAATAACCACCTTGTCCGTCCCTTGCTTTATTTTTTTGTATGTGGCTCTCGTATATGTGCCAGCCATTCTTCTAAGCCAATGTTAACTTATTTTCTTCACATCACCGTCTCCCTGAAATTCCATTTCCCATTAATCATCTCTTCAGGGTCTCTTCCTCTCTATATCATAAGCTACACAGGGGCATGATTTTGTGCGTGGCACCTGTCAGCTGGAATAGTGCGAGGCCCACAGCAATTATCCACTAGCGGGAATGTCCTCTCCCCTTGGTCTTGGCCTGGCCAAGCCCAACCTGGCCTCCAGCTCACCTGGCCTCCAGCTCACCTGGCCTCCAGCTCACCTGGCCTCCAGCTCACCTGGCCTCCAGCTCCCTCCGATGCTAATTTACCCAGCCTTCCCCACGCACCTCCTGGATCTCACCCCGTCCACACGACAAACCCACCAAGGATGCTTCTATGGGCTTGTCCTACAGGACAAGCTCAGAGAGGGCTAATCCCATTGCCCAAGGCCACATCGCCAGTTCGTGGAGCAGTTAGGATCGAAGCTGGCCTTCTGATCCTGTCACTCCCCCATCTCCTAGGAATGGCTGGCTCTGATGGCCAAAGTCATGCATCGGACTGCAGAGTCAGCCGGTCAATGTTCCAGGTATGTTTGTGAAAGGGTGTGTGTGCGTTTGTGCACCCGTGTATGCACACGGCGGCCCCCGCCTAGACTGTTACCCACTGCCAGGTGTCCTGCTGCACATTGTCACACCCCAGCCCCCACCCTGGGGGCCACAGGCCCAGAGCACAGACCCTAAGCTCTCCAGCTCCTCATCCTGCTCCTCCGTGCTGAGAAGGTGTCCACGTCTGAGTTCGTGGCTCCCCCAGCTGGAGAAACTGGTATTTACTGGTGGCCCAGCGCTTGCCGGCCTGTCGCAGGGTATTGCCTCTATTTGTTTACACATCTGCTTCTTTGCCAGACTGCGAACTCCCTCCCCCCACTCCGCCACCCCCACCCCTCCCCAGGACAGACCCCCCGTCTGATTCATCTCACATCCCCAGAGCCTGGCACTGGGCATACAGTAGGCGCTCAAGCAATGTGCATTGGAGAGGATGAGGATGGAGGATGTGGAGTTGAGTCAGTCAAAATTCATTTGTTCAAGTCATTCATTCATTCGCTGAGTCATTCAATCTGTGGAAACAAGCAAACACCAGGCACTGTGTGCGCGGTCTTGGTGGAAGTCCAAGGTGGCTGACTCCTCATTCATTCATTCACTCATTCACTTATTCAACAAAGATGCATGTCGGCCTGCTGTGTGCTGGGGCTTTGGGCCAGAGCGAGTCATCAGACTCAGCCGCCCCCTTGAGGAGCTCACGGCCCAGCACAGACCCAGCCTTCATGACCAGAGGCTAGATGGGCATGGCAGAGGCCAGGGAAGCAGGGAGTGAAAATCTGTCAGGCCCAGCCCTGGCTCTTGGGAAGCTTAAAGCCTGGGAGGAAGACGAGGGGAGAAAAGTCGAAAGCAAGCTCACATTTTCTGAGCATCTATTTGTCAAGCCCCAAGCCGAAGGCAAGCAAAACGTTAACCTGCTTGACCCTTTTGCACGGTGGTTGTTAGCGACTGACCCATTTCACAGATGAGAAAGCGGAAGCTCAAGGAGGAGAAGCGACTTGCTCGTCTGACCCACTAACTCTCTACACTGAATTTTCCCTGTTCAGATGAACGACCGGGTGCCTGTCTCCTGACTGGCCGCTGCCTGACCCTGGCAATGATCATAACAATTATGATCATCACGGCTGCCTTCTAGGGACAAGCACTTCCTGCACATGCTCACTCATCCCCTTCCATCGGCTGGCCTTGTCATCCCGCTTCAGGGAGGAGGACAGAGCCTGGGGGGG
>VSMD01095804.1:0-39876 GCA_008750895.1 Mirza zaza | reverse complement strand
GCTCACGCCTGTAATCCTAGCTCTCTGGGAGGCCGAGGTGGGTGGATCGTTTGAGCTCAGGAGTTCGAGACCAGCCTGAGCAAGAGCGAGACCCCATCTCTACTATAAATAGAAAGAAATTAATTGGCCAACTAATATATATAGAAAAAAAATTAGCCGGGCATGGTGGCGCATGCCTGTAGTCCCAGTTGCTTGGGAGGCTGAGGCAACAGGATTGCTTGAGCCCAGGAGTCTGAGGTTGCTGTGAGCTAGGCTGACGCCATGGCACTCACTCTAGCCTGGGCAATAAAGTGAGACTCTGTCTAAAAAAAAAAAAAAAAAAACGGGTTCTTGCTCAGGCTGGTCTCGAACTCCTGACCTTGAGCGATCAGCCTCTGCCTCACCAGAGTACTAGGATTATAGCGTGAGCCACCGCGCCAGGCCTGACCCTTCTCTTATTAATGAGCTTCTCTTAGACCATGAGGGGAAGGTCAGCAGACCCTTCTGCTCCCAGGTTCATCAGGGGAGATGTCTGCCTTTAGGGGAAGGAAGGAAACCATCCTTCCCACTCTCAGGAACTCAACAAACATCTGTTGCTTCAAGGGGAGGATAGAGGCCAGGTGCGGTGGCTCAAGCCTGTAATCCTAGCTCTCTGGGAGGCCGAGGTGGGCGGATCATTTGAGCTCAGGAGTTCGAGACCAGCCTGAGCAAGAATGAGGCCTCATCTCTACTAAAAATAGAAAGAAATTAGCTGGACAACTAAAAATATGCAGAAAAAAAAATTAGCCAGGCATGGTGGCACATGCCTGTAGTCCCAGCTACTTGGGAGGCTGAGGCAGGAGGATCACTTGAGCCCAGAAGTTTGAAGTTGCTGTGAGCTAGCCTGACACCACAGCACTCTAGCCTGGGCAACAGAGCAAGACTCTGTTTCAAAAAATTTTTTTAGAGACAAGATCTCACTCTGTTGCCCAGGCTGGAATGCAGTGGTGCCATGATAGCTCACTGTAGCCTCAAATTCATGGGCTCAATCACTCCTCCTGCCTGCAGTCCAAGCAAGTAGGACTACAGGTGTGTGCCACCATGCTTGGTTAATTTTTCTTATTTTTTGTAGAGACAGAGTCTTGCTATGTTTCCCAGGCTGGTCTTGAACTCTTGGCCTCCCAAAGTGCTGGGACTACAGGTGTGAGCCACTGTGCCCAGCACAGAGTCTTAAACTATACACAAGGTGGTATATTATTGCAAGGCAGACTCTAATAAGTTTAATATGCATATTGTAAACTCTAGAGGAACCAATTTTAAAAAAAGAGGCATAGGCCTGGTGTGGTGGCTCACCCCTGTAATCCTAGCACTCTGGGAGTCTGAGGCGGGTGGATTGTTTGAGCTCAGGAGTTCGAGACCAGCCTGGGCAAGAGAGAGACCCCCGTCTCTACTAAAAAATAGAAAGAAATTAGCTGGACAACTAAAAATATATACATACATGAAATTAGCTGGGCGTGGTGGTGCATGCCTGTAGTCCCAGTTACTCGGGAGGCTGAGGCAGGAGGATTGCTTAAGCCCATGAGTTTGCGGTTGCTGTGAGCTAGGCTGACACCACAGCACTGTAGACCAGGCAACCGAGTGAGACTGTATCTCAGAAAAAAAAAAAAAGAAGCATAACTAATAAGCCAATAGTAGAGATAAAAAAGATTAATAAAAAGATTCAGTTATTCTGAAAAAGGAAGGTATAACAGGGACTAAATGGAACAGGGACTAAAAGGAAGGTATAACAGGGACTAAAATGAATAGCAAGATATCAACTTTAAATCCAGCCATATCAATAGTTAAAAGAGATATAAATGGTCTAAACCAGCAGTAGATAAAGGATGGCCCTTGGTTCAAATTTAGCCTGCTGCTTATTTTTGTAAGAAAGGTTTTACTGGAACACAGTCACACCCATTTAGATACTGTCTATGGTTTCTTTCTCACTACAATGACAGAATTGAGAAATTTCATCAGAGAGTGATGACTTGCAAAGCCTAAAATATTTACTATCTGGCCAACCCCTGGTATACATACTCTGCTTAAAAGGCAAAGATTATCAGATTGGACAAAGAAAACCAACTAGAGGCTATCTATAAGAAATACTCTTTTAAAATGAAAGTACAGATTGGTTAAAAGTAAATGGATGGGAAAAGGTATACCATGCAGACACTAATTGCAAGAAAGGTGGCCTGGGGAAAAGAGTCTATTCAGCAAATTGTTCTGAGAAAACAGGATATCCACAGGCAAAAAATGAAGTTGCACCATCCCTTACACCATATATTAACCCAAAATGTATCAAAGACTTAAAGTAAGAACTACAATTATAAAACTCTTAGAAGAAAACATAGGGGGAAATCTTTATGACATTGGATTTGGCAATGATTTCTTAAATATGATATGAAAAGCAGAGGAAACCAAAGAAAAAATAGATAAATTGAACTTTATGAAAATTAAAAATGTATGTGCTTTGAAAAACATCCAGAGAGTTAAAAGATAATCCACGGAATGGGAGAAAGTATTTGAAAATCATTTATCTGATAAGGGATGAATATCCAGAATATATAAGGAACTCTTAAAACTCAACAATAACAGCAACAATTTTTGCCAGTTCAAAAATTAGCAAAGGATTGAATACACATTTCTCCATGAAAGATATAAAAATTGCCAATAAGCACATGAAAAGAAGCTGAACATTGTAATCATTAGAGAAATGCAAATCATACCCAGTAGGATGGCAATTATTTAAAAAATAAAACGAAAAATCAGTGTTGGTAAGAATGGGGAGAAATTGGAGCCCTTGTGCATTGCTGGTGGGAATGTTAAATGGTGCAGCTGCTGTGGAAAACAGTTTAGTGCTTCCTCAAAAACTTAAATATAGAATTACCATATGACCCAGCAATTCAACCTCTACGTATATATACTCAAAAGAATTGAAAACAGGAACTCAAACAGGAACTTGTACATCATGTTCACAATAGCATTATTTATACTAGCTAAAGGTGGAAACAACCCAAGTGTCCATCAACTGAGGAATGGATGAACAAATGATACCATATATATATATAGACACGCACACACACGCAATGGAATGTTATTCAGACATAAAAAGAAATGAAGTCATGAAACATGCTACCACATGGATAAACCTTAAAAACATGCTACGTGATGTGAGCTAAACACAAAAGGAAAAATATTGTGTGAGTTCACTTAGATGAGGTATCTAGAATAGGCAAATTCATTCAAAGACAAAGTAGAAATAGAGGTTACCAGGGCCTGAGGGAACGGAGGAATGGGGAATTATTGCTTAAAAGTTATAGAATTTCTGTTGTGGGTGATCCAAAAGTTTTGGAAACAGATGATGACACAATATTCTGAATGTACTTAATGCCACTGAATTGCAGTCTTAGAAATATTTACCGCGGTAAACTTCATGTTATGTACATTTTACCACAATCTAAACAAAACAACAAGACTAAGCTGTACTGGCTATATTAATTTCAGACAAAGTGAGCTTTAGAGCCTTTCAGTGATTCTGCATAACAAGGCCTTTGAAATTCTGTCCTCTATATGTCCCGCCATTTCCACCCAGTTTCTTACCATAGTAAGTGCTCTGGCCATTCTGAAGCGCAGCTCTTCAAATGTGCTGTGTGGTCCCTTGTCTCTGAGTCGTTGTGCTTGCTATTCCTTCCGTTTGGTACGTTCTCCTCCCGTTCTTCATCTGCCTGCCTTCTACTTGTCCTTTTGGATAAAGGTGGAAATGACCTCTCTCTGGGAGCTTCTTGGGCTATCCCCTACCCTCACCCCAGACTTTGTGAGGTGCTCTTTTTAAATGCCTCTGTGGCCCCCTGTGTCCACCATGCTGTGCTGTGACAGGTGACTTTCTTCTCTGTCTCTATCACCGCCCTATCAGCTCCTTGGAGGAAGGGCTATCATAGTTCATGCTTTATATTCCTAGTGCCTGGTATGGTGTCTGGCATAGGGTAGGCACTCGATAAATATTTGTCAAGTGAATGAAATTCTGGGATAGCGCTCGTGAAGGCACATGGGAGACCAAAACATGGGAAGTCTTCCCCCTCTATCACACTGGTCATCTTCAGCCTTTTTTCTGCCATCTAGTGTATCAGTACATAGGGCGTCATGGTGAAGTGTCTTCCAAACTGATACAGAATATTATCTTTTGATTGTCCAGCTGGTGAACTCCACACACAATGGATGTGAAAAAAATGTCTGCAAATGTCATCTTAAGAAACAGGATGCAGCAGTGCCTGGAAATCTAATCAAGGCATGACGGAATGTGAAGGAAAGCTGTAACCTAATCAATGGCCTTAACAGCTGAAGAAAGAATATGTGAGCAGAAGGGGGGGTGGTCTGTAGGGAGTGCTGAAAAGTGGAGCCAAGGAACAAACATTTGTCATTATGTCTCCAGTCTTGTCAAGGGAAAGAGTTGTTTTTTGACCATTAGACGTGAATATGCAGCCCACCCTATATCCCTATGGAAGCCACGGAGCTCATCCAATTCCCTCCCTTTGTTCTGATTTCATGCTCACAAACAACCTCCTGATTATAATTTGGCTTCCCATGTAGATTTTCCAACAAGAGAGAATGCGCTGACCAGTCTACATGAACATCTGGTCCATTTGGCAAGGAGCGTTCTCTTTGTATATGAATGCATTGGTGTTCTGGTTTCTACATCAGTCAGTTTATACACCCCAGGGGCCGCAGAGGTGCTCATTCTCCCAGCTCTTGCTACGACTGCCAGCAAGGTCCCCTTCCCCTTTGTTTGCACCTTTACTCAGCATGGGCTGAGGACAAAGGATCCAAAATCAGCCACAGCTCCTCCAGGTTCAAGCCCATCTTGCTTCGGGGTTACCTCTTCCCCATAGAGCAAAAGGGCTTTGACCCACAATCGGTGCTGATGTGCTGGGCTCTCCCGAGGGCTTCAGAAATCTGTCCTCTGCTCATGGTACAGTTCTTATCTTCCCATCCCATGGTTCCTTGGTAATACATTCATTCGTCTTAGCAATTATTTGCAAAGGTCATAGGTCAAGTATTAAGAAAACCACTTCTAGAGAATATGAGTAGAACTGAGATGAGTCTGAGTTCACCTTGTCAAGGCCTCAGGCACGATTGGAATGGAGAGAGGAGAAGGAGAAGAAATTGGGCAATTTCTGTAGGCTCTAAGGCCTCCACCACAGATTTTGGTAGTCTTGTGGCTTTGTCTACATGGGCTGCTTTGTGTTCTAGGAAAAGTTTAGGAGCTAAGTTAATGATGTCACTGAGAGGAAATGCCAAATGGATCAATGCTGGGCTGGGGAGAGGCCTTGCACACATTTTCAGGCTGAAAGGAAGAGCCACAGAAAGTACAGAGAAGGAAGATAGGGTTGGTGAAGCCTAAAAAAACCCAAAACCCCATGCAAATCTATAACTAAATGGAAGAAATGACACATTTATTCTTCCTTTCTAGTAGGGACTAATTTCAGGGTAAGCAAATAGCCCCAGTTGATGAGAAAAAGCTCTGCCAGAAGAAGGCCAGCAGATATTGCAGAAGCAATTATACAATGAGAAAAGCAATATTTTGAAGCCCTAATGAAATTGTTGAGTCAGGCAAAAAGGTTCAATTGGTGTTGAAAAACAAACAAACAAAAAAAAACCCAACCCTGTTTGGTGCATGTTTTTTGGAGCCAGATACTTGCATAGTGCTAAAGCAGCACATCACAGATAGCTTTCCAGTGGCAAGGACAGAGAGCCACGCAATGAAAGCATCGAGCTGTCAGCACCCTCATATCTGGGGGTCATTCTTAGTGCTACTAATGGACAGCCAAGCAGCTGTTGTGTCCTCTGGTGTAATTCCGTGGAGGGGGAGTATTGTCCATACACTATAGCTCATGGTATGTGCTAGCCAGATATATTTAACTTGAACATGTAGTTCAGACACAGCTTTTATTTGTGTCTCCTTTGAAAAACAGGAAATGGAGGAACAAGCTGCCCCATACTGTGAGGAAGCAACCAGGCAAATTCACAGGGTAGGATGTTCTGCAAGATAACTGATCTGGCCTCTTCAGCAAGTCAAAGGCATGGAAAAGGTACTGTGCTATGTCGAAAGAAACTAAAGGGACATCAAAACAAGATATGATGTGTGGTCCCGGGTTGGATGTCGATTAGAGCAAACTAACTGTAAAGAACATTTTTAATTTTTTTGTTTGTTTGTTTTTTGAGACAGTCTCACTCTGTTACCCTGAGTAGAGTGCCATGGCATCAGCCTAGCTCACAGCAACCTCAAACTCCTGGGCTCAAGTGATCCTCCTGCCTCAGCCTCCTGAGTAGCTGGGACTACAGGCGTGCACCATCACGCCTGGCTAAATTTTTATATTTTTGGTAGAGATGAGGTCTCCTCTTGCTCAGGCTGGTCTTGAACTCCTGAGCTCAAGTGATCCTCCCACCTCAGCCTCCCAGAGTACTAGGATTACAGGTGTGAGCCACTGTGCCAGCCTTAAGAACATTTTTTAAACAAATGGGTAGATTTAAATATGGATTGAGTGTTAGAAATGAAAACTTACTGAAATGGAAAGATGACTGAAAAAGAAGGTCGTAAAGAGCGTATTTAGTAATCTGTCATTTGGTTAAAACATTATATATTACATATAAGCATAGAGAATGATCCAAAATGATATTAATGTGGATCTTAGCAATAGTATATTCTCTTTTGTTTTGAGATAGAATGTACCCTTCTAGAAGATACAATTCAGAAAATTTTAGTGTATCCACAGAAGTTGTGCCACCATCTCCACTATATAATTCCAAAACATTTCATTACCCCAAAAGAAGCCCCATATCCTTTAGCAGTCACTCCCTGTCTACCCCTTTCTCCATCCCTGACAATCAATAATCTATTTTCTGTCTCTATGAATTTGCCTATTATGGACATTGCATAAAATCATACAATATGTGGACTTTTGTGTTTGGCTTCTTTCATGTAGCATATGTGTTTAAAGTTCATTCAGGCCGGGCGCGGTGGCTCACGCCTGTAATCCTAGCTCCCTGGGAGGCCGAGGTGGGCGGATCGTTTGAGCTCAGGAGTTCGAGACCAGCCCGAGCAAGAGCGAGACCCCGTCTCTACTATAAATAGAAAGAAATTAATTGGCCAACTAATATATATAGAAAAAAAAATTAGCCGGGCATGGTGGCACATGCCTGTAGTCCCAGCTACTGGGGAGGCTGAGGCAGCAGGATTGCTTGAGCCCAGGAGTTTGAGGTTGCTGTGAGCTAGGCTGACGCCACGGCACTCACTCTAGCCTGGGCAATAAAGTGAGACTCTGTCTCAAAATAAATAAATAAATAAATAAAGTTAATCCATGTTGTAGCACGTATCATTACTTCATTTCTTTTTATGGCTGAATAAATATTGCATTGTATGGATATATCAAATTTTGTTTATCCATTCCTCAGTTGATGAACACTTCGGTTGGTTTGACCTTTTGACTATTATGAATAATGCTGCTGTGAACATTCGTGTACAGGCTTTTGTGTGAATATGTTTTTACTTCTCTTGGGTATATGCCTAGGAAGTGAAATTTTGTCACATGAAATCTTTGTTTAACTTTTTAAGGAAATTCCAAACTGTGCAGCTGCACCATTTTGCATTCCCACCAGCAATGTATGAGGGTTCCAATCTCTCTACATCCTCTCCAACACTTGTTGCTGTCCATTTTTAAAATAATAATGTGTATGAAGTGCTATTGCACTGTGGCTTTGATTTTTATTTCCCTGATGTCTAATGATACTGATCATCTTTTCATGTGCTCATTGGTCATTTTACATCTTCTTGGAAGAAGTATTTTTTCAAGTCTTTTGCCAATTTTTAAATTAGGTTATTCTTTTTTTAAATTGTTGAGCTAAAAGAATTCTTTTATATATTCTGGATACTAGACCCTTATTAGACATATGATTTGCAAATATTTTCTCCCATTATAAGGGTTGTTTTTTTCACTTTGAAGCACAAAAGTTTTTAATTTTGATAAAGTCCAACTTATATATTTTTTCTTTTGTTTCTTGTGCCTTTGGTGTCATATCTAAGAAACCATGCCTAACCTAAATTTATAAAGATTTACCCCTACGTTTTCTTTTTCTTTTCTTTTCTTTTTCCTTTTTTTTTTTTTTTTTTGAGAGAGAGTCTTACTTTGTTGCCCAGGCTAGAGTGAGTGCCATGGCGTCAGCCTAGCTCACAGCAACCTCAAACTCCTGGGCTCAAGCGATCCTTCTGCCTCAGCCTCCCGAGTAGCTGGGACTACAGGCATCTGCCACCATGCCCAGCTAATTTTTTTTATATATATTTTTAGTTGGTCAATTAATTTCTTTCTATTTTTTAGTAGACAGGGTCTCGCTCAGGCTGGTTTTGAACTCCTGACCTCGAGCAATCCACCAGTCTTGGCCTCGCAGAGTGCTATGATTACAGGCGTGAGCCACCATGCCTGGCCCTACCCCTACATTTTCTTTTAAGAGTTTTATAGTTTTAGCTTTTACAGTTAGGTCTTTGATCCATTTTGAGTTAATTTTTATATATAGTATGCGGTAGGGGCCCAAATTCATTCTTTTGTATATGGGTATCCAGTTGCCCCATGTGTCGAAAGGACTATTTTTTCTCCATTGAACTGTCTTGGCTCCCTTCTCAAAAATCAATCGACCATAAACTTATAGGCTTATTTCTGAACTTTCAATTCAATTCTATTTATCTATCTGTCAGTTCTTCTGGCAGAATCATGCAGTCTTGAATACTGTAGTCCCTTGCTCATGGTTTCACTTTCTGTGGTTCAGTTACCTGTGCTCAACCAATGTCCAAAATATTAAGATATTTTGAGAGAACAAAAGAGAGAGACCACATTCACAAAACTTTTTGAGACAGAGTCTCACTTCTGTTGCCTGGGCTGGAGTGCCGTGGCGTCAGCCTAGCTCACAGCAACCTCAAACTCCTGGGCTCAAGTGATCCTTCTGCCTCAGCCTCCCGAGTAGCTGGGACTACAGGCCACCATGCCTGGCTACTTTTTTTAAAATTTTTTTTTTATTTTTGATCAGCCATAAGCTTCGCATGAATCCAATACTTTATATATACACACACACATATATGTATAGTGTTTTTTTTTTAGTTAGCCAATTAATTTCTTTCTATTTATAGTAGAGATGGAGTCTCGATCTTGCTCAGGCTGGTCTTGAACTCTTGACCTTGAGCAATTCACCCACCTTGGTCTCCCAGAGTGCTAGGATTACAGGTGTGAGCCACCATGCCCGGCCGACAAAACTTTTATTATAGCTATATTGTTCTATTTTATTAGTTATTGTTGTTAATCTCTTATTGTGCTTTTGTTTTGTTTTGTTGCCCAGACTGGAATGCAGTGGCATGATCATAGTTCACTGAAGCCTCTAACTCCTGGCTTAAGCGATGCTCTTTGCTCAGCCTCCTAAGTAGCTAGGATTACAGGCACATGCCACTGTGCCTGGTTTATTGTGCCTAATTTATAAATTAAACTTTATCATAGATCTGTATGCATAGGAAAAACATAGTGTATGTATAGGGTGTGGTACTATTCACAGTTTCGGGCATCCACTGGGGGTCCTGGAACATATCCCCTGTGGCTAATGGGGGACTACTGTACTGTAGCTTTAGTAAGTTTTGAAACTAGAAGTATGAGAATTCTGACTTAGTTCTTTTTCAAAATCCCATGCACTTCCATTTGAATTTTAGGATCAGTTTGTCAATTTCTGAAAAAAAGAGGTATTTGGGATTTTGCTAGAAATTGTGTTGATTCTGTAGATCAGTTTGGGGAGTATTGCCATCTTAACAATATTAAATCTTCCAACTCATGAACAGGCTGTGTTTTCATTTTAGATCTTACTTCATTTATTTCAACAATGTTTTATAGTTTTCACTATGCAAGTCCTGCATTTGTGTCAATAGAAGTGGGCTCTTAGAGTCTTTGCTGATCATGAGCATAGCCCTGGGCATGAGCATGCCCTTATATATGCATGTAGTCTTCTAGAGTCTCAGAATATGCAGATCTTTTTAAAGCTCCTGGGAACATTTCATTCCCAGATTTTTCTTTTAAGCTTTTTGATTTGTCTATTATTTGTTCCAACTATTATTCACTGACTCAAGCAGCCATGAAGTTTTTTTTTTTTCCTTTTTTTTTTGAAACAGAGTCTCGCTTTGTTGCCCAGGCTAGAGTGAGTGCCGTGGCATCAGCCTAGCTCACAGTAACCTCAAACTCCTGGGCTCAAGCAATCCTTCTGCCTCAGCCTCTTGAGTAGCTGGGACTATAGGCATGCGCCACCATGCCCGGCTAATTTTTTCTATATATGTCAGTTGGCCAATTAATTTCTTTCTATTTATAGTAGAGATGGGGTCTCGCTCTTGCTCAGGCTGGTCTCGAACTCCTGACCTGGAGCAATCCGCCCACCTCGGCCTCCCAGAGTGCTAGGATTACAGCCAGGAGCCACCTCGCCCAGCCAGCCATGAAGTTAAATAATTACCTCTAATTGTTTCTGACAAACATCCTAGGGAAAAGATTTTTTTTTTTTTTTTGCACTGATAAACTTGGATCAAATAAAGTCAGTCTTGCAAGTGGGGTCTCCCAAGGAAACACCAGATAAGTAAAATAATGACAATTCCTTATGAATGAGGGTTCAAAAGAGCTCCAGCACGTTGGAAAGGGTGTGATCGGGGAATTCTGCCCCTTCTGGTGGCTGCCAGGCTGCTGGTTTTCACCCCAATTGTGGGCTCTTTGGTTTCAAGGCTACTGTGGAGCTGAAAAGAGGGGTACAGGAATAGGGCAAGTTAAATTATCATAAAACCCACTGTTTTTACTGAGATTCAGCTTTTTTCCCCCTTGAATATATGCTCTCTGGACTGTGGTAAACCTTTGGTTAATTTTCAGAGTTCTGAAAAGGTTGACTCTGACCATTTTTGCTAGTTTTTCCATTGCTTTTATGGAGGAGAGGATTTTGAGGTTCTTAGTCCCCTATTTTTGCTAATATCACTCAGCAGTAGTAATCTCTCGGAGATGGTCAGGTCGGTAGTATTTTATTTTGTAGTATTGGCTTGTATAAATTTTCTCATTTTCCACAATATGCATGTGGTATGTTTGCAATAATGCATATTCATTTATATATATATATATATATAAATCTAAAACTAAAGTCTATGAAACTTTAGCTACCATCTCAGAGTGAATTTGGCTGCTCAGATGAAGGACTATACCCTAGGACTGCATGGTCCCCACCCCCCAGTCTGCAGCCTCTTAGGGACTGGGCCGCAGAGCTCCATGCCCCCACCCCAGTGGAAAAGAAACTTGGGAAAGGTGGGGTGGTGGTGGTGGAACACAGCAGGAGGTGAGAGGTGGGTGGTGGGCAAACAAGCAAAGCTTCATCTGTATTTACACAAGTTGAAGCTTCCCCACGCTTCCCCACTTACACACGCTCTCCATCACTTGTATCACTGCCTGAGCTCTGCCTCCCCAGCCACCCTCCCCACCCCGTGGAAAAATTGTCTTTTGTGAAACTGGTCCCAGGTGCCAAAAAGTTGGGGACTGCTGCCCTTGAAACTTTTTTTTTTTAATTTTCCTTTATTGGTTATTTCATTTATCTCGAATAACTAGAAATAAAGCCTTTAAAATGAGAAGTCTGTTCCATCCAAATTGCTGCAAAAGGAAAAAAAAAAAGAGAGAAGCCTGTGTGTATTTTTGTGGGGACAGCAAAGAGAACAGCATAGTGACTGTGACTTTCTAGTTAATTTTGAGACAGAGAACTCTTTGGGATGGAGGGGCAATTGTTAGGGTGACCATATATCTGGTTTTCCTGGGACAATCCCAGTTTATACATATTGTCACAATGTAATAATTAATACCATCTATTTTGCACTCTCAGAAGGGTCCCAGTTTGGATGATAAATTTTATGGTCACCTTAGTTATTGGCAGCAGCAGGAGAAAGCCAGTAGATGACTCAGGAAGTACTACAAGAATGGAAAATGTGGGGAGCCAGTATGGACCTGGGGATGAACAGTCGGAAGGCCTGAGCATAGCTCCCCAACAAATGCATAGAGGTTTCCCCCACAGTTTCTCAGAATTCTTTTTTTTTTTTTTTTTTTTTCCTGAGACAGAGTCTCACTTTGTTGCCCAGGCTGGAATGAGTGTTGTGGTGTCAGCCTAGCTCACAGCAACCTCAAACTCCTGGGCTCAAGTGATCCTTCTGCCTCAACCTCCCGAGTAGCTGGGACTACAGGCATGCGCCACCATGCCCAGCTTATTTTTTGTATATATATATTTTAGCTTGTCAATTAATTTCTTTCTATTTTTAGTAGAGACAGGGTCTCGCTCAGGCTGGTTTAGAACTCCTGACCTCGGGCAATCCGCCTGCCTCGGCCTCCCAAAGTGCTAGGGTTACAGGCGTGAGCCACCGAGCCCCGCCTGGGGAGAATTCTTGATTCGGGATGATTCCTCCTGCGTTACTATGAGGTAATCACTAAATCCTCTTCTCACCTGCTCTGGAGAGCAGGGGTGTTCAGGCCCGCCTCCAGGCTCTTGCAGACATTTTCCATTTACCATTAGTACTAGCAGTCACCTGACAGTCTTTCTCTGGGCTCCATGGGTCTGTATGTGGCTTGGGAGTTGTAGAATTGAGTTCTCTGGTTGAAGAAGATGCTACTCTGATGGTCTTCCTGGTGTCTGCGGCTTGGTTGAAGCTTCTTTGGAGGTGCAGGGGCTTAGGTAAGTGATCAGGGTTGGAGGAAAAGAGGCAGAGTCCTGCTGCCTAGAGATTAAGAAGAGCAGGTTCTCAGGGCATGGCTGTTAAACGCAAACTCTGCCTACTATCAAGAGCCGCCTTTGGATTCCTCTGGGTTGAGGCAGGTAACATGTTTCACTAGCTTCTTAAGTTTTTGGAGGAGAGGAGTACCAGACAGGAATTCTCAACTGGGGCAAATATCTGGATGTTGCTTATTTAAAAAATAAAATGCATTGCTTGAGCCCAGGAGTTTGAGGTTGCTGTGAGCTAGGCTGACCCCACGGCACTCTAGCCTGAGCAACACAGTGAGACTCTGTCTCAAAAAAAAAGAAGAGAAGAAAAGAAAATGCAACATATCCCGGAATCCAGTGTGATTACCACAGCAACGTAAACCCTTTCTTTGGGAGGAATCTTTCAACAAAGTAGTTGGGAAGCAAGAGTGATGTTGTCCCCTGAAGTCTGTTTTCCCCCTCACCTGCAGTCATAGGTCTGGCGTGCAAAGCTCTTTCAAATAAGAGCTGGTGATTAGATTTGAGGTAAATCAGCAGGTAAGGTCAAGCCACCCACATAATACTAGCCTGGGTTGGATTAGATTCAGCTGGAGGGAGACTTGTTTAAAAGGTCATTCTTAGCATGTCTACAAAATTGCCTCAATTATGTTTTTTTCTCTTTTATTTCATTAATGTATTGAATTGCATCCATTGATTTTTCAAATGTTAAGCCAATTTTCCCTTCTTGAGATCAACCCCACTTGGTCATGATGTATTTATCATTAATATATATTTCTGCATCATTTTACTAATATTTCATCTATATTTCTGTATATATGTTCATGAGAGATATTGGCCTGGAGTTTTATTTTCTTGTAATGTATTTGGTTTCAGTATACGGGTATTGCTGGTCTCATAAAATGAATTTTTTCCCACCTCTATTTTCTGAAAGAATCTGTGTAAGATTGGTGTTATTTCTTCCTGAGATGTTAGTAGGAACCAGTAAAATCATCTGGTCATAGTATTTTTCTTGTAGGAAAATGGTTTACACTGAACTTTATTGAGTTACAATTTGTATGCAATAAAATGCACCAATTGTAAGTATGCAATCCAACAAATTTTGAGAAATGTATATACCCATGTAACCACAACTGCAATCAATCCTATCATCTTTAAAAGTTCCCTATGCCCCAGTCCAGGCAATTTACCTTACCCTGGACTACCTAGACTACCACTGATCTGCTTTTGTCACTATGGATTAAATTTGCATTTTCTAGAATTTAATTTACATGGAATCATATAGTATGGATATTGTTCATCATACTGTTTCTTAAGACTTATCCACATTGTTGTGCACTTTCTCTGATATTTATACAGCCACTCTAGATTTCTTATGATTAGTGTTTACATGTTATATCTCTTTCCATCTTTTTATTTTTGTCTGTTTTTTTCTATGCCAAGTATGTTTCTTGTAGCCATCATATAATTCGGTCTAGTTTCGTTATTCAGTCTGATAATCTCTGCTTTATAGTTGAATATTTTTATTTACATTTCAATACATGTATGGTCTGGCTTATGTTTGCCATCTTGCTATTACTTTTTCTTCATCTGGTTTTTGTTCTCTTTTTATCCTTTTCCACTTCCTTTTGCTTTAAGTATATATTGTTTAGTGTTTCATTTTATTTCCTTTATGACATTACTAACTATGCACTTTTATTTTTCTGTGGTTCTACATATTATATTCATCTTTAGCTTATTACATTGCACCTTCAAATAATATATCACATTAATTATGCAACTGTGTATAACCACATACTCTTGTCCTTTGTGTTCTTGTTATCACACATTTTACTCCTATGTATATAAATCCCATAATGCATTGTTACTATTTTGTTGAAATAGTAGATTATACTTTAAAGAAATTACAAAAGTGAGAAGAAAAATTTACTTATTTTAACCCACATACTTACCAGATGTTCCCCCCACCCCCTCCAGTGCCTTTTTCTTTTGGCGGAGATCTGAGATTTCTTTCTTCAAAACAGAATCATTTTTCTTCAGGCTAAAAAATTTCATTAACATTTCTTACAGTATAATAATGCTGGAGACAAATTATTTCGGCTTTATGTTTTTCTGAAAATGTCTTTATTTTTCCTTCATTAAAAAAATAAACATTTCATTTTGAAATAAATTTAGATTTACAGAAAAGTTGCAAAAAAGGAGTTCTCGTTCATCCTTCACCATTTCCCCCATTACTAACATCTTACGTTATCATGGCACTTTCCTCAAAATGAAGACTCCAGCATTGGTACATTTCTATTAACTAAACTCTAGATTTTATTTTTCCAGAGCTTTTTCATTAATGTCTTCTTTCTGTTCCCAAATCCTATCCAGGGTCCCACATGATAACAAAATGCAAACAAGACTGAGTCTTCTCTGGTCTGTGATAGTTTTAATAGTTTCTCGTACATGACTTTTTTTTTTTTTTTTTTTTTTCTGAGACAGAGTCTTGCCCAGGCTGGAGTGTGAGTACAGTGGGGTAATCATAGCTCATTGTAACCTTAAACTCCTAGTCTCAAGCAGTCCTCTTGCCTCAGCCTCCTGAAATGCTGGGATTATATACATGAACCACTGTGCCTAGCTTTGACAGTTTTAAAGAGTACTAGTCAGGTATTTTATAGAATGTTCTTCAATTTGTGTTTTTCTGATTAGATTGGGGTTCTGAGTTTTTGGAAGGAAGATCACAAAGATAAAGTGCTCTTCTCTTTTTTTTTTTTTTTTTTTTTTTTGAGACAGGGTCTCACTTTGTTGCCCAGGTTAGAGTGAGTGCCGTGGCATCAGCCTAGCTCACAGCAACCTCAAACTCCTGGGCTCAAGCATTCCTTCTGCCTCAGCCTCCTGAGTAGCTGGGACTACAGGCATGTGCCACCATGCTCTACTAATTTTTTCTATATGTATTTGTTGGCCAATTAATTTCTTTCTATTTATAGTAGAGACGGGGGTCTTGCTCTTGCTCAGGCTGGTTTCGAACTCCTGACCTTGAGCAATCTGCCTGCCTTGGCCTCCCAAAGTGCTAGGATTACAGGCGTGAGCCACTGCGCCTGGCCTAAAGTGTTCTTCCCATCACATGATGTACGGAGGTACATCAGAACCACAGGACATCACCGATGATGTTAACCTTGATCATTTGGCTAAGGTGTTTGCCAGGTTTCTCCATGGTATAGTTAATATTTCTCCATTTCTGTATTTTATTATTTAGAAGTGAGTGACTAAGTAAAGAGAAGAAGGGATTCTACTACCTGCCAGAGTAAAGAGTATATATATTTCTTTTTGGTTCCTATCCAAAGAAGATTTGTTTCCTTACTTTCATTTTATTTATTCATTTGTTCATTCATTTATTTATATCAGTATACACTAATGTATAGTTACTCTGTACTTTGTATTATAATTCAATTCTATTATTTACTTTGTTGCTCAAATTGTCTCAGATTTTGGCAGTTGGGAACTCTTTCAGATTGGTTCCTGCATACATTTGACATATCCCCATCCTTTTTTATTTTTGAGCATTTTCTTACTTTCTGGTACTTCAAGATGGTCCAGGCTTATCTTGGATCTTCCCTGCCCCATCTTTAGAATCAGCCCTTTTTTCCAAGATGATTGTTTCATTTTTAATTTGAAAATATTATGTAGAACCCAGGGCACTGGATTTGTTAATTACTACTAGGATGCCACTGCTTTAGGACCTCTTAGCAGACAGAGCTAGGTAACATGTGTATGTATACTAACAAATACAAATGTATCTCTAATTGTTTCTCCATCTGTGTACGTGTGTATTTTAACCCACATACATGAGTTCATACTGATGCCTCTGAGTCCAATCCAGCACCACAGGATTCATTCTAATCTTCCTTTCTTGCTTTGCTGTAACTTTCCTCTTCGATGGTGAGAAACCTGGCTCTCACCATCCATTTTCTTAATTATATATCCTCCATATACATGTAAAGTGATTGCAGAATTGTTGACCTATACACCAATAAGAAACAAGTTTAACAACTAGAATACAATGTTTATATATAGTTTCTTTTGTCTTTAACCTTAAAGCTCCCAGTTAAAATGGGAGGTTTTAGTAACCTGTACTTTACAAGGTTACTTAGGTTACTTCCTTTTCTCCCCACATTCTTAAGTACTGTTAAAACCTTTATTTTTTTATGTAATTTTTTTTTTTTTTGAGACAGTCTCACTGTGTTGCCCAGGCTAGAGTGCCAAGGCATTAGCCTAGCTCACAGCAACCTCAGATTCCTGGGCTCAAGCAATCCTTCTGCCTCAGCCTCCTAAATAGCTGGGATTATAGGCATGCGCCACCATGCTAGCTAATTTTTATATAAATATATATATTTTTTAGTTGTCCAGCTCATTTCTGGTTTTTTAGTAGAGATGGCGTCTCCCTCTTATTCAGGTTGGTCTCGAACTCCTGAGCTCAAAGATCCTCCTGCCTCAGCCTCCCAGAGTGCTAGGATTATAGGCAAGAGCCACCATGCCCAGCCTGTTAAAACTTTATTACAAAATAAAGTTAATTTGTTACAGTTTATATTCCATCCTGGAATTTCCCCAACATCCTGTTTGATCTATATCTATAATCGCTGTCATGATTAGTGTTACAGTAACAGTAAGTCTTGAAATCAGGTAATGTGTTCCTATTTTTCAAAATTGTTTAGTAACTCTAATTTCTTTGCGTTTTGATGCGAATTTTAGAATAAACTTGTAAAAATCTACAAAATATTTGGCTGGGATTTTTATTGGGATTGCATTGAATCTACAGACCATAGTTGGTATAATTGACATCTTGACAATATTGAGTCTTCCAATCCATGAGCATGATACATCTCGCCATTTATTTAGATCTTCTTTTATTTCTTTCAATGTTTTTGAGTTTTCCACATACAGATCTTGCATATTGTAGTGGAGGGGTACATCATAAATGGTATTTTGTTGTTGTTTTTGTTTCTTTGTTTCAGGTTCCAATTGTTCATTGCTTGTATACAGGAATACGATTGATGTTTGTATGTTAACCTGGTATCCTGCAACCTTGTTAAACTCAATTAGTTCCAGGATATTTTTAAATGTAGATTCTTTGGTATTTTCTACATGTACAATCATGTTGCATGTGCCAAAGACAGTTCTATTTATTCCTTTATAATCCATATGACTTTTTATTTCTTTTTCTTACTTTATTGAACTAGCTGAGACTTCGAGTACAATGTTGAATACAAGTGGTGAAAAGGACATCCTTGCCTTTTTCCAGATCTTAGAGGGAAAGCATTCAATCTCTCACCATTAATTTTGATGTTAGCTGTAAGTTTTTAAAAAATTTTTGTAGATATCATTAATTAGGTTAAAGAAGTCCCCTTCTATTCCTAGTTTGCTGAGAGGTTTTTTTTTTTTTTTATTAGACCCCAAAGTCAGTTTCATGAGAGGTTTTTTTTTTTTTTATCATAAATTGATATAGAATGTTATCAAAAGCTTTTTCTGATCTGACCAAATCTAAATTCTGACCAAATTTTTCTATAGATTGGTAGATTTGGTCATATGATTTTTCTCATTTAGTCTATTAATATGGTGAATTACATTGATTTTTTTTTGAATGTTGACTTAGACTTGCATTCCTAATATGAACCCCACTTAGTCATATGTATTATCCTTTTTATATATTGATAAATTCAATTTGCTAATTTTTTATTAAGGATTTTTGTGTCTATAAGTTATATTACTCTGTAGTATTCTTTTGTATTGCCTTTGTTTGATGTTTGTATTTAGGGTAATGCTGACTTCATAAAATAAGTCGGGAAGTATTATGTCCTTTTTCATTTTGTGGAAAAGAGTGTGCAGAGTTAGTGTTAGTTCACCCTTAAATTTTTAGTAGAATTCATACTGAAACCATCTCACCATGGAGTTTTTTGAGGGAAAAATTTTTAACTATAAATTTAATTTCTGTAATAAACATAGTCATCAGAACTATTCTTATCTATTCCTTCTGTAGCAAGTTTTGGTAGTTTGTATCTTTGTAAGGAATTGGTCCATTTTATCAAAACTTTTGAATTTCAGAGCATAAAGTTGTTTGTAACATTGCCTTATTATCCTTTTATAATCTGTGGGATCTCTCTTCTTTTATTCCTAATATTGGTAATTTGTATCTTCTTCCTTCTTTCTTGGTTAGTCATGAGACTCTGGATTTTAACAGATGGGGACATTCAGGGAGTAAAAATATGCCTAGCAAATCATATAGTAGGCAATAAGTTAAAACATTGGTCTAAACATTTTTTTTATAGTATTTTGTAAATAAACGTACATTTAGCTACAATTTCCCATTTTCCCTATGTATGGTGACTTTTGGGACACCCTATATTTAACAACATATTATATGGTTTTTAATAGCTAGCAGGAGGATATTGAATGTTTCCAACCTAAGAAATGATCGGTGTTTGAAGTGATGGATATGCTAATTACCCTGATCTGATCACTATACATTATATGTACTGAAACATGACCATGTGCCCCATAAATATGTATAATTGTTATATGTCAATTAAAAATTAAAGTAAATTTTAAAATACATCATCAGGATTTACCTAAAAAAAATATGTCCACACAAAGCCATACAGATGAATGTTCATAATAGTTTTATTTATTATAGTCCAAAGTGGAAACAAGTGTTTATAAATGACTACAGAAATGAATAACTAAATAGTTGATGGTTAGATAATTAATTCCATATAATAGAACTACTCAGCAATAAAAATGAATAAACTATACACACAATGACACAAATAGATCTCAAAATCACTATGTTGAATGAAAGAAGCCAGTCAAAAAAGAGTATGTACTGCATGGTTCCATTTGTATAAAATTCTGGAAAAGACAAACTCACCTATAGTGACAGAAACTGGATCAGAGATTGCCTAGAGATAGGGGTAGCAGATAGGACATGGGGGAGAAGGAAGAGAGACGGATTACAAAAGGAACATGAGGAAATTTGGGGGGTGACAGACATGTTCATAATTTTGATTATGGTGATGACTTCAGGGCTATATACATATGTTGAAACCTATGAAATTATACATTTTAAATATTTGGGGTTTATCGTGTATCAGTTGTATCTTAATAAAGCTGTTAACAACTATCTGAATAAAGCTGTTAACCGCGCCCCCAACTCACCTCACCTCCCGGCAAATAAAAATGAAGAGAGGGCTGAGAAAAGCTTTAAATGGACTTGGTCCCTGGCAGTCATCCACCTCTGGCTTCCCAACTCACCTAGTTCTCATTTTTGGATTTCCTAGCGCCACGATCCTTCCTCATGTTGGCTCTGAACATTGGCTTTTATTTTCTATTGCTATGTCAGCAGTTTATGGCGTTGGAACTTGGAGAGGGCCCCAGGTCTCTTTACTCTTTCTTTAAGCCCATGTTATGTCCCCAGTTTGCCTTCTGTCATTTCCAAAGCCAAGATCATTTCCTGAGCAGCAGCTTTTGTTCCCTCTGTACATCCCATGCATAGTTCCTGCCCCCATCTGCGGAGGCCCTTCTCCTGCCCTGCATAAAACCAAAAGTTTAATGGTAACAAGAACTGGCAATTTGTTTTTGTTTTTGCTTTTTAATGCCCTTGGGGTTTTAGCTGCAAAACTCCATCCTCGGATTGCAGAAACTCACAGATAGTCTCACCTGTGAAGATGGTCCAGGTCCCTTTATTCAGGGCTTTGAGCCCTACCTCTTAGCCTTCATGTACACTGAAGGCTCAATTTTCTTTCTTTTTCCAAGAGTCATTTTAACCAATTCCACAGCCTTTAGCTGCTTCATCTTGAGAACAGAGAGTGCTGTACTCATAGCAGGCAGCTCTCCCAGAGCAATTTATGGCTTCACAGTTCTGCAAATTACAGTCATTTGCAATCTTCTCCATTAGTGCCCTGACCCCATCCAGCTATGTCTGCATGTTTTCGCTTCCTGATGTCTGAAGCTTCTAGTTGCTTTACCACCTGATCTTGCCAAACTGAAAATGTACCTTTTTCATTTTCTGGGGGCCTTCTGATCTGTAGGCCTGCTCCGTATTAAGATCACACGGTCACTTTTGTTTATTTTCTGTTATTTAGTTCACTAATTCTTCCATTACAAGCCTGTAGTTTTCCAGAGCTAGTTTTCCTACAGGGAAGAGATTATCAGTGAATTCTGATTCTTCCTAGAGTCCTATTACTTAAACCGGTCCTATCTACCTCTCTTCTGTGATAGCTGGGTAATTTTGCTTAAAATCTCTCCCACCAGCAGTCCAACCCCTGTGTCAAACCCAGACTTGGCTTCTAGTGGCTCCCCTTTAGTGAGTCTTCCTATTTGCCTACCTGTCTAGGCCGACCCAGAGGTTTTAAGGGTGCCCTGCTCCCAGCAAGTTTGTACTCAGCAGCCCTCAAAAGCAAGTCAGGGATACTGTAGTAGGCTGGTTCTCAAACGTTAGTGTGCATCGGAATGCACACTAATGTTTGTTGAGGGCTCGTTGAGACACAGATTGCTGCGCTCCATCCCCAGGAGTTGCTGATTCAGGGGGACTGAGCATTTACATTTGACCAGATCCCTGGGCGATGTGGTGCTGCTGGCCAGACGACTACACTTTGAGAACCCCAGAGGTAGCCCATTCTCAGCAGTTGTCCTGGGCCCTTCTAGATATGTTATCCAACTGCCCCAGTCCTCTTTCCTTTGTTGTTAGCTAATGTTTTTATTTATTTTATTTGCTTATTTAGAGGCAGGGTCTTGCTCTGTTGCCCAGGCTAGAGTGTAGTTGCATCACCATAGCTCACTGCAACCTCCAACTCCTGGGCTCAACCCATCCTCCTGCCTCAGCCTCCTGAATAGTTGGTACTATAGGTGCACGCCACTGTGCCTAGCTAATTTTTCAGTTTTTGTAGAGACAGGATCTCGCTGTGTTGCTCAGGCTTAAATTCCTGGCCTCCAGCGATCCTCCCACCTTGGCCTCCCAAAGTGCTAGGATAACAGGCATGAGCACTGTGCCTGGCAGGCTGTTGTTTTTAGCTCCATATCTGGCTTGCTTTTCCCAGTTTTCTCTTTACCTCTATGCCTTTTGACCTATCTCCCTGGCTCTTCTTGTTCCAGGTCACTCAGGTAGAAGTCCCTTCTCTAGTTCTGACTTCTCAGGGTTCCACATTAAGTACCAAAACTCTTAGCCACCTTGCAGAAGGTGTCTGACCAATTCTTACCAAGTTCTAATCCAGAAACCTCCTGGCCATAGTTTTCCAAGCCATTCCCCTCCATCAATGCCTTGCCTTAAAATTGGCCAGGGAATATCAGTATATTTTGTACTAATAGCTCTGGACTCTTCCCTTCTTGCATCAGCCACCTCAGTTTATTATCACAGGCACAAAAGAGGATGCTCCATGAATTAATTTTTATTCTGATTTCTCTATCAATGGCTCTCTGAGAGCACATTTCAACAGTACTGTCTGGAACACAGGTGAGGAGACAGGCAAGTACATCCCCGTTTCTGCTCCTAGGAAATTTCCCTCTTCTCCTCTGTTAAAGCTCTTGACTGTCTCATCACCCACCTTAACCACCAAATGGAAACAACTCAAATAACCTCCTTCTTCCGATTGTCATTTTTTAAAGCAGTTAAATCTGTATTTGTCCTTTTAACTGCATTGCTTTCATGTAGTCTAGTCTGGTTTCTAAGATTTCAACCATTCTAAGTAGTGCCTTTTTTTCCTTCTTTCTCCCTTAAGCCCTTGTTATTTTCCATTTGCCATTTCCAAGCTAAGACCGTCTCCAGGGCAACGGTCCCCTGCTCGCTAGCGTCCTCAGCCTCTGCCCCCTCAGCAAAGGCCCTTCCACTCTCTATGTGCAAATTGGATTTTCAGAACCCAGTGTTTCAGGTGCGGGGTGATTGTCTCCCGCCTCCCTTTTTTCCTGACCTTTGGATTTGTAATTACTTATTTTTTCAACTATTCAGTTGAAGAAGCTATATTGCCAATCTAATCCTCCTATTCTACTCTACCCCTCCCTGTTCTCTGTCCTTTAAAATTCCCTGCGATAGTCAAGACTTATTGATTAAAAATCTCCGGAGGACCCCCGACCAGGAGGGTCAGACATGGCAGCGTGTCTGGACATCTTGCGGTCAGGCTGCAGGTTTCGTGTTGATGTCCGTGAGCTGGTCTTTCAGCCTGTGATTGTCATGTCATTCCAGATGCAAGAGAGGAGAACCCATCCTGTCCTTCACTGGTACCACAGAATGCTGTGATCTGTGACAGAGCTTTTTCTGGTCTATGATGAAAGGAAAAGAAAAAAGCCTAGATGCCAGCTAATGGACTATTTCTGGGAAAGGGTTGTCACTTCCATTTTGTCTCTCTTACTTTTAAAAAATGTCTTTTTATTTACTTTTATGACCCTTTGTTGAGCTCCTGTATTTTATCAAACCTGTGGACTCAAAAACTCTGGGCTCTCTTTCTCTCTCTTCCTCAATTCTGAAGCAAAAAGCTGGCTTGCTAGAGTTCGTCGTTTCGAGATGAACTTCCCTTGACCCCAGAAATGAATCTGCCTCTCCAAGAATGCTGGATTCCTACTCCTACCAAGAGACGCTAATCCAGACCCCAAGCCAGGGCAGGATCCCATACTTTCCACATGAGATGTGACCCAGGAACGCAGCTGCTGTTGGGCTCTGCACGAGCAGGCCCTGAACCTCGATCCCTAATGCGTAGGCGACCTCAGTCTGCCAACCCCGCCAGATGTTAGCTTTGTCCTCAGAATCCCAAACCTTCCACACTGAATCCTCGCCTGGTTCCCTCCTCTGGCAAAGAGTCTGGACACTGTAAAAAAAAACCCCAAGAACATCCCTTATTCCCACCCCTAATTTTTTTAAAGAGGTACTTCGTAAATTTTTGTGTTGAAGTATTCCTAGCAGCAGAGGGGACTGAATCCATAAGGAGTGAGCGAAATCGATCTGAAGGGATTATTGCAAGCAAGACGTTTGTATTTTATCTTAAAAATTCGTGCAATGTTAGTATGCTACTTCGTAATATATGCCTATTTTCATTCATATAAAAATGTTTAAAATTATTTACCATCAAACAAAATGGGTCTGCCATTTCAGAAATACAATGTCTTCCTTCAGGAACTTGAGTGTGAGTGACACACAAAGTGACCTCACAAACATTTCATCCACCCCCCGCACCCAAATGGTTCCACCGTGCAGTCTGGCCCACCCTCAGCTTGCTCTGAGATCCTGTCCTCACCCCTAGCTAATTTCCTACACCATTTCCCCCAAGGGACTTTAACAGTCCCTCCAAGCCCAATCTTATCTCCACCTTGTTCTACAAATTACCTTCTGTTTTGGCAAGGAAAGAGTTCCCTTTGGGTGGCATCTTCCTCGCTCATCTCCAATCCATCTCAGAAGATGCTGATATGTGGGCCAAGGAATGCCTCTCTCCCCCTTCCTGTGATGCTCTGTTAGAAGAGCACCAAAGGATGTTGCCAGTGGGCTGGGTTACTCTCAAGATTAAAAACAAAATAACATTTTTTTTTCTGATTCCACAAGTAGTACATTGTAATAGTTGTCTGCTGCTTTTCAAACTCTCTTCATTCTGATATCAGATCCTCTTTCTTTTTTGAGTTCTTTTGTTTGTTTTTGATTTGGTTTTTTTTTTTTTTTTTTTGTCCTTTTGGAAGCCACTCTTCAGTATGGGGCTGATACCATCTTGTCCCTGCTCAGCTCCATGGATGGTCCTGTGACCCAGGCCTGGCCGTCAGAGTCCTCACGTTCAGGAAGGGCATGTGTGCTAGCAGGGCCACTGAGGTTGGTCAGGACTATGGCTGGTGTGTCTTCTCTGGGTTTGCCAAGCTCGTTGGCTGCTGTGGCATCATCACAGGGGCAGAGGCAGCCTGTGAATGAAGCCAATGCAGAGGAAGGAAGAGCCAATAGGTGGGGAAAGCTTTGTTTGAGACAAATTCATTGGAGAATCTGGATTCAGCTATATCTGAATCTCCCCCTATGCTATTCAGGCACATGAACCAATAAATTTCTCCTTTTCTTAAGTTAGTTCCAGTTGAGTTTCTGACATTAGCACCCAAAAGAATCCTTACTAATATAGAAATCCCTTTGTAAAAAGATAAAACTGTTATAGAAATACATAGTGAAGTGAAATAGAAAGTGTTATATTTTTATGTCCTACTTAAGAAATTTTTGCCTAACCAAAGCCCCTAAAAGTTTTCTTCTATGTTTTCTTCCAGAACTTTTATATTACAGTTACAGTTCTTATAATAGTTAGATATGTGATCCATTTTGAATACATCTTTAATGTGGCCTATTATTCATCTTAAATTTTGTAAATGATGTGTAGTAAGAGCCCAGGTTTTTCATATTTTTCATTTGTGTGAGTGGCTGTGAGAATGTGTGTATGTGTTTTGTATATGGATATTTAATTGTTATATTTTCTGAAAATATTCACCTTTTACTGCTAAATTCCTCTGGCAACTTTGCTGAGAATCAAATGCTCATTAATATGTGGGTCTATTTCTAGACTCTATTCTATTACATTGCTCTACATGTCTATTTTTATACCAACATCACTTTTTCATGATTACTAACCTTTATAGAATGTCTTAAAATAAGATAATGTAAGTCCTGTAACTGTGTTCTATAGTTTAAAAATAATTTTAGCTATTCTAGATCATTTGCCTTTTCACATAAACTTTGGAATTAGCTTGTTATTTTCTACCAGAAAAAAAGCTCAGATTTTTATTGTGATTGTGTTGAATCTATAAATTTGGAGAGAATTGATATTTTAATAATACTGAGTCTTCTAATCCATGAATGTGGTATAACTTTTCACTTGTTTAGATCTTCCTTGAATTTTCTCAGTAATGTTCTCAGTGTATACAGATCTTATAATATTTTAATTTATCTGTAAGTATTTCATAGTTTTGGATGTTACTATAAATAGTATTGTTTAAAATTCAATTTCTAATTGTTCATTGTTAGTAAATAGACATACAATTGATTTTTTATATTAACCTTGTGTTCTATAATCTTACTAAACTCACTTATTGGTTTTGGTAGCTTTTTTGTAGGTTTTTTAGGATTTTCAACCTATGCAATCATGTTGTACATAAATAGAGGGAGTTTTACTTCATCCTTTCCAATGAGTATGACTTTTATTTCCTTTTTATGCATTATTCCACTGGCTAGGACCTCCAGTACAATGCTGAATAAAAGTGTGGAGAGATGATATTCTTGCCTTGTTCACCATATTAGGGAAGAAGACATTAAGAATGTTAGCTATAGGCTTTTTGTTTTTTTAAAAAAATATATATGTCCTTTATTGGGCTTGGGAAGATTCCTTCTATTCTTAGTTTGCTGAGAGTTTTTATCAAGAGCGAAGTTTGAATTTTGCCAAACGCCTTCTTAATCTATTGAGATGGTTTTTCCGTCTATTAATGTGGTAAACTATATTAATTGGTTTTTGAATTTTAAAACAATTTTGACATCCCTGGGATAAACCCCATTTGGTCATGATGTGTTATCCATTTTACATATTGCTAGATTCAATTCGCCAAAAATTTGTTAAAGATTTCTGCATCCATGTTCAGGAGGATATTGGTGAGCAGTTTTCTCTTCTTGTAATGCCTTTGTCTGGTTTGGGCAACTGAATAATGCTGGCCTCCTAAAATAAGTTGGGAATATCCCCCACTTTTCTATTTCTAGAAGACTTTATGTAAAATTGGGATTATTTCTTACTGAAATGTTTGATAGAACTCACCACTGAAGTCACATAGGCTTGGAGTTTTCTTTGTGGGAAGGTTTTAAACTATGAGTTCAATTTATTTGGTAGATATAGGGATATTCATTTTATCTCTTTTTTCTTGAATGAGTTTTCAAGGAATTTGTCTATTTTATTGAAGTTATTGGATTTATTGGCCTAAAGTCCTTAATATTCCCTTTTCATGTCTGAAAATCTACAATATTCTCCTCTTTTATTCTTGATATTGGTAATTTATTTTTTTTAATTTTTTTTTTTTTTTAGACAGTCTCACTTTGTTGCCCAGGCTAGAGTGAGTGCTGTGGTGTTAGCCTAGCTCACAGCAACCTCAAACTCTTGGGCTCAAGCAATCCTACTGCCTCAGCCTCCTGAGTAGCTGGGACTACAGGCATGCGCCACCCTGCCCGGCTAATTTTTTTTTCTATATATATTAGTTGACCTATTAATTTCTTTCTATTTATAGTAGAGATGGGGTCTCACTCTTGCTCAGGCTGGTTTCGAACTCCTGACCTCAAGCAATCCACCCGCCTTGGCCTCCCAGAGTGCTAGGATTACAGGGGTGAGCCACCGCCCCTGGCCAATATTGGTAATTTTTATCTTCTTTTTCTTTTCCCTGATTAGTCTGACTAGAGTTTTATTCTATTGATCTTTTCTAAGATCAATATTGTCTTTTATTTTAATTGTCTTTTTCTATTTCATCCATTCTGCTCTTTATTATTTCCTTCCTTCTACTTACTTTGGATTTACTTTTCCCTTCTTTTTATAGTTTCTTAAAGTGGAAGATTAGATTATCGATTTGAGACATTTCTTCTTGTTGAATATGATCATTCATTTCTAAATTCCCTTCTGAGCACAGCTTTACTGCATCCCACAAATTTTGATATGTTATATATTTCCATTCAGTTACAAATATTTAATAATTTCTCTTGTGATTTATATTTTGACCTATGGATTATTTAGAAGTCCATTTAATTTTCAAATATTTCAGGATTTCCATATATCTTTCTGTTATTGATTTATAATTTAATCATGATTAGAGAATAATGTCATATGAATTGAATTCAAAATTTGCTTAGAACATTTTTTCTGGTCTAGAATATGATATATCTTGGTGAATAGTTCATGTATATTAATAATTTAAAAGAATATGTGTTCTACTTTTGTTGTGCGAAGTTTTCTCTTAATGGCAATTAGTTCAAGTTGATTGACAGTGTTGTTCAAGCGTTTCATGTCATGATTTTCTGTCTACTTTCTCTACAAATTATCCATACAGGAATGTTAAAATTTCCGGTTATAATCATGGGTTTGTCTATTTCTCTTCTAAGTTCCATCAATTTTTGCTTCAGTTATTTTGAAGCTCTATTATCCTATACATACACTTTTAGGACTGTCTTTGTTTTTTGTTTTTTGTGGGTTTTTTTGATAAATTGATCATGTTTTCACTGTAAAGTCTTTCTTCACACATGGTAATATTCCGTGTTTTGAAAATGTTTTTACATTATTATGCCACTTCTGCTTTCTAACTTAATGTTTTCTTGGTATACATCCTTTTTTCTGTTTATTTTTTAATTGCAACTTTATTGAGATATAATTTACATACCATATAATTCACCTATTTAAAGTGTACAATTCAGTGGTTTTTAGTTTATTTATAGAGTTGTGTAACCATGACCACTATCAATTTTAGAATATTTTTACCACCTCCTGAGAAAACCTTATACACTCCTCTTCACTGCTCCCTCCTCCAGCCCTAGGCAACCATTAATCTACTTTCTGTCTCTATAGATTTGCCTATTCTGGACATTTTATAGAAATGGAATCATACAATATGTGTTTTTTTGTGTGACTGCCTTTTATTTAGTATAATGCTGTCAAGATTCATCCATGTTGCAGCATGGATCAGTCCTTCACTCCCTTTATTGACAAATAAGTTCCTATTGTATGGATATACTACATTTTATTTATCCATTTATAAGTTGATGGACATTTGGAATACTTGTGCGAGCTCAGTGGATTTGCCTTGAAGGGCTCGTATATCTCTGAAAAGCATCGTGTTGTGGGATAGAGATAGTGGGAATGGGGAGTAAACTCTTTTATGGTTATAGAAACTGTTTTTTCTTTTTCTTCCTTTTTTTGAGAAATGAACTTCCTTTTTTTGAGAAATCAACAAGATGAGTAAGTTCTGAATTGGACTTCATTCATGGCTCTATCTCCCCAATTTAGTAACATGTTGCATTCCCTGCTGTTCAGACCATAGAAGAGAAAGTCTCTGAAATATCAGCCTAAATTCATTGAAAGCTTTTCAAATAAATAATTTCTTTCAACTGAAGAATTGCCAGTAGGTGAAACAGCATGGTACAGCCGCCAGGACTCTCTCATACTAATCTGACTTTTAGCTGCTGCCAAAAACAAGAGACTGTTTCATTTGGAAATGTTCCTTGTTCTTATTTGAAGGTAAATCTTTACTTTGCAGACTGTAGGGTTTTTAATATTATCTTGAAGTTAACTGTGGAATCCACTAATCCTATGGGGTAGACAACATGGGCCAGGACAGTACTTTCCGGTAGACGTTAGCCCTGGGACATTTGGGTATAATTTCCACAGTACCTTTGCTGCTGACAATTCCTGCTTTCTACATAGCTGACGCCAACACAGTGAAGAGAGAGAAATTAACTCGCAGGCATGGGATGATGAGACTCTCTTTGAGTGCCATGAGCAGAGTTGGATGCCCCCAGAATACCAGCAGAGCCCTGCTCAGCGGCCCAGGTGATAAACCATAGCCTGCCATTTTCCACAGTGGAGGAAGAAAGGACAGATAGCCTGTGCATTCTTTTAACTGCAGTAGCCAAGAAAGGATTTAAAAAGAAGTTTTAAACTTGGGTTTCACAATTTATCCCTGCTGTCACTGGTTAGTTCAGACTCTCCTTCTCTAGACTATAGCAATAGCTTCCAAATCAGTGCTGCTTCTTCCAGGATCCTTATTTTCCTTTATTCCTTTTTCTTGCTGACATGAAAAGATGGTTGTCCCTACCTGACCCCCCCTCCTTAAGTCATAAGAGGAATGCTTACTTATAGTATAGAAATGGAAAGTAAAAACTCAAGCATCCCTTCAGCTGCCCCTATACACCTTCATTTCTCTCCTCATTTGCGCTTAGGGGCCAGATAACCGCTGAGGGAAGCAGAGGGCATAAATAATAGGGAATAAATAGGAACCGTATGGGAGGTCCTCTTAAAGGGATTCAAATTTAAATTAGAAAAAACTTAACAAACATCTTCCTGCAGACCAAATTTGTTCTTGGGCTGCCGGTTTGCCATGCCTATGTCTTTCCAGGCATTTCTAATATATGCACATATATCTCAATCTTATAAATATGGACATTTAGGTACATGGTACGTATATGTTTTTAGACAAGTTGGATTACAATATACATACTGGTTTTAACTGTGCTTATTCATGTAACATAGACAGGCTTTACATGTTAGACAACCCCATAACTAAGCACTCTATATATATGGACATTTAGGTTGTTTCCAGTTTGAAAAAATTTTTTTCCAAATAATGCAGCATTATTCATCCTTGGACAAATGTCAGGCAGTATACACATAGAATAAACTTGACAAAGTGGAATTGTTGGATCAATGTTGATAGCTATTGCCAAAATGCCCTCCAAAAGAGTTATATCTATTTAATTCTACCAACAGTGTTTCTCTTGTTTAATTTGAAACTTTTTCCCCCTGTATATGTCTCATTAGGTATTCATTCCCATTAGAATAGCTGCCCTCTTTTCACTGGTCCAGAGTGAACTACCCACAGAAAGTTTCTTTACTTTGTTTATTGAAGAACTGGAGGAACATAAATATGTTTTGCCTACATAAAGTTAATGGCCTGTGATAAAGAATGTAGACTTTTAAGCAGCCTTCCATGTCGCTTGGCTTGGGAAACACTGCGTTAGTGTGCTAGACACCTGGCATGGGTTTGGAGGAAAAAGGTGGGCCTTTCTTAGGCAGTGCCCGCCAAATTGGATCACAGCCTCCACCGCCTACCCCTTCCCTCCTGCTCAATGTACACATCACAGCATCTGTGCTCAACTGTTTCTCCTTGGCTAGGGAGGGACTGGAGCCTCGGGGATGAGAGTGTGCTTCCCCCTCCTGGAGTCTAATCACCTGAGTTGGGCTTCTGGGTGGGGGAACTTCCTTTGACTATTGGGCCACACCATCTTAAGCTTCAGAGACCTCTTCCCGCACTCCTTACTCTCATATCATCTTGGTGAAAGCATTGCTCTTTTGCCCAATGGCCAAGGCTGCCTCTCTGTGCCAGAGGCAAAGGAACGCTTGAAACAGTATGGAAACTTCAAATACTATAGGTACTAAGAAATAGAGCCTTCAGTGAAGGCTGATTTGCCAACAAGTAAAATGTTTCTGCAAAAGTTAGGTGGTGCTGCTGTGGTTCTAGCAAACTGCTTGTTCGTTGAGATCTCCGGGTGCCATCTTGTTTCCCTGCCACTTTCCCTATTCCCTGGCAGATCCCCAGCCCCTTGAAACTCCCACAGAATTTTGATCACAGCTGAATTGCATCATTTATCACATTACTTGTTATCAGCTTATGTGTTTATCTCTACTGCTGGATTGGAAGCTACATGGAGTTCTTAGCAGCAGCAGCAGCAGCAGCAGCAATAATATAATGCTTCCTGTGTGCCAGGTGGTCTACTAAGTGCTTTCCACATATTAACTCATTTGGACCTCACACATTTCTCACAGTGTCTTGGTATCTCCATCTCTGGCAACTCTTAAACATTCCATGGTGACTTTCAATTTAGATTTCTGTTCTTCTACTTAGAAGGAGTTTTGAAAAAAAAAAATAATTATTGGTTTCGAACACATCAGTCCCTTGGCAAAAATATTTATAATGTTCATATAATAAGAACAGATTATGCAGAATAATAGCAGGATGTTTTTCTCATTTAGCCTGACATCAAGAGTATTTATTTGGCTTTTTATACTGTTAAATTAGAGCACTCTATTTCTGTTTACTACAGTAGTATAACTATGTATTTTCCCTTTAAAAGATAAATTAGCTCTGTAAGCATTAATACTTTATAAAATTATCTGTGGTTTTTCAAATACCATTTTAATACTATAAAACTTTTTGCTAAATAAACATGAGCAGATAGATCTGGATTCAAATTCTGATTCCACAATTTACCAACTCTGCAACCTTCAGCAAGCTCCTTAATCTTTCAAAGCTTCAGTTTTCTCACTGATAAAATTAGAATAATGATAGTTCTTTTAAAGGGTTATGATCAGAAGTAAAAAAATGTACAGTAAGGAGTTTAGCACAGCACCAGGCACAAAGTGATCAACAAATGTTTGCTTTTATTCATTCTTATCATCATTATTAGAAAATGTTGGGTTGGCAAACAGGACATAGAAATGAGCAAGATGCTATCCCTGTCCTCAAGGAGCTCAGCTATATAGTAGAAGAGACAAGACAGATCTGCAAATGTCATTACAAGACAGTGTGACCAGTATAACTGGCAACGTGTGGACAAGGGATAGAGACAGCACAGAGGAGTGAGTAGGAACATTTCATGGAAGGGTTGCAAGAGGATGTGACAACTAAGTTGATTTTTGAAGAATGAATAAGAACTTTTTAGGTAACCAAAGTGGGAAAGGACATATTAGTAGCTGATAAGAACATGCAAAAAAAATGTGGAGAAAAGAAACTCCAGGGTGTTTTGGGAGGAACTGCAATTAGCAATGCTTGGTCAGATTATGAAGTTTTGGGTAGTGGACAAGATGGGGGTGGTAAGATAGAAGATTCTAGAAGAAGGCAGGGATCAGATTTTGAAGTGTTTTGCATGCCAAGCTAAAGATCTTGAATTTAGCACCAGCAACAGGGTGTCAGTAAAGAGTTGTTTGTTTGTTTGTTTTAAAGAGATGTGATCAGATTTTCATTTTAGAAAAATCATTTTGGCAGGTGTGTGAATGATAGACTAGAAAGGTGCGATGGTGGAGATCTGGAAGCCAATTAGGAGACTGTAGTCCAGGTGACAGATAATGCCCTGAACAAGGGCAAAGGGCAGTAGGAATGGAGGACATCAAGATTAATTCAACCGATATTTGGGAGGTAAGATGAAAAGGATGATGAGGGAACTTGCTGGGATCTGTGCTCAAGCCTGCCTGACCCCTTGGCCCCGTTTTGCTATCACAGGTATTGGTGATACCTGTGTATGGTAGACTGGAGTAGATAGTATGCATTAGCCAAGACAGAGAATATATATAGAAGGAAGCTTAGGTTCTGGGGACAGGGGTCAGTTTGTAGGGCAGGGAAGAGGAGTACAGACAGGGTAGTGAATGTAACGTAGTCCGTGTTGAGTATGAGGTGTCTGTGTGTCATCCATGCGAAGATGAACAGAAGGTAGGCAAATACACGGATCTGGTATGTAGGGTAGAGGGTAGGGCTGGAGAGTACATTGGGGAGTCTTGAGGGTAATTACGAGGTTAGGAGGATGGCTGAAATATGGAAGGCTCACCAAAGATCTTTACATAATTATTAACTATCAAAATATCGCTTCTTTGGCTTTCACGTTTCTTAAGTAAAAGTACTCAGATCAGACCATATACTATTTTATTCTCCTTCATCCAACGCCTCAGGCTACTGTCAAAAGCACAGCCTGCCGTTTCACACCCTTTGCCACAGGCGGCGCTGACGCCTGACAGGGAGAAGGCGGCAGCACATGCTGGACTCAGGGGCGAGGGCTTGTTCGCCGAGATGGCGACGCTCTAGCCCCGAGCCGGGTATTCAGTGGCTTGGCCGGGTCTTCCCTGGGGACTGGGTTAAGGCCGAGAACCTCTGGCCCCAGGAAGCGCATGCGCAGCCGATTCCCCCCAACATGGAGTCTTGTAGCCCAGGTCTTACCTGAATCAGGTAAGAGACCAGCGGGGAAGGAGTGGCCCCACCACCCTCACCCTCGTCCTCGCAGCTCACTCCAAAAGTGGGGTTGGCTCCACTTGGGGTGTGCGGATAGTGTGCGTGGACCACACCAACCCTGGGACCAAGTGAGTGCGCGTGGCCCAGGAGGGCGCGAGGCTGAGCTGGCGAGTGTAGGGCTCCCCTGGGGAGCGTGGGCGCCCGCATGAGGTGCCACCGCCGCGCCCACACGAGGGCCACGTGGACGAGGGCCTCGCTCGTCCTCTGGCAGAACCTCGGGGTCCACGAGGACACAAAAGCCAGCCAACCCTCGCCCGAGGCTTGACTCCTGCGACGTGGAGTCAATTCGGTTAGCCGGCTCGACCGTCCCTCCCGGGCGTCGGGACTCGATGTCTCCGGAGGCTGCGCCTTCCCAGTTGGGCACAGCCAGGGTAGCTGGAAGTGCCGCAGGCGCACGGGTGTGACCGATTAGTGGAGGGAGAGGCGGGGGCCGCCAGGGCGGGTGCGGGTGCGGGTGCGGGGCGCGGCCGCTCGGCGGCTGCTCTCCTTCCCTGGTGGGAGCCGCAGGTGCAGGCGCGGCCGGGGGGTGGGGTGGAACCCGCGCCGGAAACGCTAGGCCGGGGAGCTGCGGTGCTGGCGGCAGTGGGGGCCCCGCGGGACGGGGGTGGGCAGCTGAAGAAGGTGTGAGGTAATGAGAGCGACGGAGGAAAACTGAAACACCTGCTCCTGGGTTGACTCATCCAGGCTGGAGGAATAATCTCATGTGGAAAGTTAAAAAAAAAAAAAGCGAGAAATAGTGTGCTTTAGCCCTTTCTTCCCCAGGAAGCTAGAAAATTGCTTGTCTGTTTGAAAGAAAGTAGCTGTTTTCCTTAAGGGACTGGTGAGGGACAAATGAGATAATATATGTGAGAGGGTAAAGAGCTATAAAAATGCAAGATTTTATTATTTAATTAGAATCCTTCAACCTGTTTGTCTGTTTGGGTGGATATGATGTCCTCTAGATGTGAGATAGTGGAGCAGGAGTTCCCCGTGCGGGATAATGGAGTGTGTGGAGTGATGCAGAGCGTGTGTGAAGATACTTCATGGGTGCCCACGAATGCTGTAACCTATAGAAACACCTCTCTTCATTGAGCCACATCTGGATAAGGGATAATTCTGCTCTGGCGCTTACCTCTTCTACCGTTCATCTGTTGAGCTTTTTGCAGCCAAAGACTTTTACCCAAAAATGAGCCTGAAAAGGGAGGAAGACACCAGTCACTTCAGGGATATATATTCGTTAAATTAATTGAGAGGGAGGTTGATTCCATTTTATTGACGATGTCTTCAATTTGTCTTGCCGTCAGCACGAAGCAGCATGTGGTACAGAATTCTGGGCCGAGGGACATACCTAGGGAAGACTGAGTTGTGGATTTGTTCCTTCAGTAGAGGGATCAGCTTGGCCAAGTTCCAATATGTATCTGAGCCTTAGTTTCTATCAGACGGGAAAAGATCTTGAAGGTCATTCTTTCACTCATGTACACAGAACTTGCATACCTGCCACAGGGTTCCCCAGCCCCCAGGGACAAGAAACTTGTCACATCCCAAAATGGCTGAGCCACCCGATCCCTCCAGACTGCCCTGACTGTTGGAAAATTCTTTATGTTGAATCAACATCTGTTTCTCTACAATTTGCACTCATTGGAGCCACACAGAATTAAATGTCTAATGCTGCTTCCACAAATATTTGAGGACTGCTAGCACATTTCCTTCTTCCACTTACTCTACAAGGCTTCTTTTCTTCAAACTAAACATGCCCAGTTATTTCAAACAGGGAGGCAGTGTGGGGTAGTGGAAAGAACGCCATCGTGAGAGCCAGACACATCTGCGTTCACTTCCCAGTCCCTTCACATACTAATGATTAGCGCTCCAAGCTGCTGTATCTTTCTCTGAAATCTGTGAGTGAAAATACTCATCTAGCCAGGTTACCATGAGGATTAGGGATAAATTGGGTGAAGATCCATGCTCCTAGTAGGAGCTTAACATTTGAGAACTGTTACACCTTCAGTGACATGATTTGCAATTCATTTTAGTTGATCTTCTCTGAACACATTCCTGTTTGTCTATGTGTCTCTTAATATCTGCTCTGTAGAACAGAATGCAATACTTGCTGTGAAATCTAACCAGCAGACTAGAGTAGGATTAATTTATTTTGGGTATTTCTCCAAAGCCTACAATCCCAGGAGCTTTTTTGGAGTCCTGTCACACTGACCCACTGCGTTTGTCAAGTAAAACCCCTTGGCTCTTTAACAGGTGATGCTGTTCAACCAAATTTTTCCCATCAGGAACCTTTTCAGTTTATTTGAGTCTGTAATTATGGCTCTTGAAAGTAGCAGTCCCAGTCCTGTCCTGTTGTCTGCATAAATATCCTGTATTTGTCATATTATGGGTCTCAAACTGGGGTTAGAAAAATATGATTAGTGAACCGGTGGTACCAGCCGTTCCCTTGCCATATTACTGTGGTGCATCAGTGAGATAATAAATGCAGAGCTTTCTGTATGAATTTTTGCACAAATCTGTGGTCTTATGATGTGGAACTGTGTTAGGAACAGGACGGGAATGTATGGTAAGTTACTGGAAATGCTGCATGTGATGTCCGTCCTGGATAGCGTCTGTATGGGGGAACTGAAAGGGTGCTCGGAGAGCAAGCCAGAGGCAGGCTTTGGATTTATGTGTGGTTGCATGTTTTCTCAGGGCTCCAAGTGTTTTATACCTAGGGTCAGATTCTCCCCCTGTGGAGGAAGCTCCACTGTGGAAGTAAATCAGGCACATTTAGAAGATTCGTTAACTCTTTGGCTGCTGGGGCATTATGGCCTGCATTTTCTCCCCCGACTTTCAACAGCAAATTCCCTTCCGGCTTTAGCAGAACTGATCTTTTTTAGCTGACTTCTGTGTTTTCCCAACTCCCTGTCTTTGTGCTGGAGGTTCTTCAAACAGGAATGCTTTCTCCGCCTAACCGAGTTCTGGGTTCCATGCCCATCTTAACCTCAATCCCTCCTTCAAGGAAGTTTTTCCTAACCACTCGGTCCAAAGGGCGGATTTCTCCTGAGCACTGGACTTAGAATTCCTGGTGTTTTCGGGAGCTTCCCCAGGGCGGGTCCCCTTCCCCGGGGCCTTAAACTATTTCTCCTTTAGTCTCCTTTTGTGAGCATGTTCTGTGGCCTTCAGAATAATATCCTTTGTGGGCACTCACTCCATTAAATAGAAACTTGCCTTCAGCTTGGATGCTGGTACTTTTGGTCTGGTGAGAATGAAAGTGTGGGATTGTTTGTAGGACTCAAAAGTTTCCACTGACAATAAATATGAAAAATATATAATGCAAAGGCTGTTGTTACTGTTGTCATTCAAATAGAAAAGCTTTTACTCTGTCAGGAAGGACCAGTTTAAATTTGGGGAAGTAATTCGGTCTTTAAAAGGTGGTGGTGGTTAGTTAAAATAGGTAATCCTTGACTTGCAAAGGGACTAATTTAAATTTTAAGTAACCAATTAAGGGCATAAAAGGTTTAAATCCATCTGTGGCGTCTTATTTTCTTTAGGACAAATTCCAAACTCCCTAGGATGAAATACTCTTTCTAGCCTGATTTTTTTTTTTTTTTTTTTGCCTATTGGTGCCCCGGCCGAAAGGATTTGCCATTTCCCCCAAATGTGCTGTTCTGAGCCTCCCGGTGCTTTGCTAATGCCGTCCCCTCTGGCTGGAAAGTTCTTTGTCTCTCTGGTAAATGTCTATTCATCATTCAAGACCACCCTTCCCCCCTCCCCTTAATTACTTCCTCCCCTGTGTGCCCTCAAATTCTTGTACTTATTCATGCAGTATTTATTAGGGGCCTGCTTTGTGGCCGGCACTGTGGCGGGCTCTGGAGATACAAAAGGTGAATAATACTTGGGCTCGGCCTTTGAGGGCCTTACACGTTAGGGAGGAGGGGGCCAACCGGTCACAAAATGTTGCTAGGAAATTAAAAAGAAAATTTAAAAAGCGTCATTTCTTGTCTGTCTTCCCTTCCAGATGGCCAGCGTATTGTTCTAGGGCAGGGGCTGTCTCTCATTCTTTGTGGACCCCCAGGTCTTAGCGCACTGTAGTGCTAAATAAGCATTTGTTTCATGAATGCTTCCACTGGGGGCAAGCAGACCCCAGTAGAAGTATAGCCTGTATTGTGCCACACATTCTGATGACACGCTCATATGTGTTTCTCCAGTGTCTGGTGGGTGGCTCCGAGATCCCCGTTAGGTGGCCCGAGATTCCCCGTTAGATGGCCCGAGATCCCCGTTAGGTGGCCCGAGACCCCGTTAGGTGACCCGAGATCCCCGTTAGGTGGCCCGAGATTCCCCGTGAGATGGCCCGAGATCCCTGTTAGATTGCCCAAGATCCCCGTTAGGTGGCCCGAGACCCCGTTAGGTGACCCGAGATCCCCGTTAGGTGGCCCGAGATTCCCCGTGAGATGGCCCGAGATCCCGGTTAGATGGCCCCGGGGCCGGCTGTTTGGGCTGCGGAGCCCGCAGAGCCCGCAGAGCCGGGCGGCGGAGTGGTCCGGGCAGCGGTGGAAGAGAGGCCTGCAGCGCCCCCTCTGGACCGAGCGGCGCCGGCCGGCTTCCTCGCTGGGTCGTTCGCAGCCCGCGCGCGCACCAGACTTTCAGTTCACAGCCAGAAAACGAACACAGACACCGCGATACTCTATGCTTTTCTTTTCAAAGGCGTAATAGATACCTTGTAAAGGATTATGGATTAAAAAAATTCTTTTCCTCCTTCTTGTACCTCCGGAGCCCTTGCGTTGTGATGCTCTCGTTCGTGAATAACGGGGAGCTCTGCTCCCCGGCTGTGCCGACCGCGCCGCGCAGCACGGGCCTGGCGCCCGGCCGGGAGGGCGCGAGGGCGCCGCGGCGGGCGTCTGGCATGCCGACCACGTCGCGCTGCTGCGAGGGAGACGTGCCCGTGCCGCGGCGCGGCAGCCCGCGGGAGAAACCGCTTTGGCAACTTTCGCCAGCTTCGCTCCGTGGCGGCCATCCCATGAATCGGCCCACTAGCTCGGCGGCGGGTGGAGCAGAGCTTGCTGTTACCGAGCCCCCTGGTTGTGCCCTGGGTCGCTGCCCGTAGTTAGGCGCTTAGGGGGTGTCGGGTGCTCGTGGCTTGCCGCGTTAGGCGTGGGCACTCTCATGGTTCAGAACCCACGTTTCAGGCGTGCAGTGGGGGCAGGCGCCACAGCTGGCACCCCTGAGCCCCGTCACTCCTGAGGCCGAGCGGCCACCCTCTGGGCTGGAGGTAGTCTGCGAGGAGTGTTGGGGTATCGGGTTTGCTGGGTTTGGCCGCGGCAATATCTCGCCAGGGAAGGGTTTCCGCAGTAGAACCTCGAGTAGGGTTGGGGGTTTGCGAGGGAGCAGCTGGGGGCGGGGGATCGACACCCCCGAAGGTGCCCCCTAAAGCTGCTGCAAGAGGGGCGTCCCGTCACTGCGGCTGTGGTGGTGGCGAGGCGGCTGGGAGGGGCTCTGCGGCAAGCGGGCGGGAGGGGCACTGCGGCGCGGTGGGCGGGCCAGAGGCGGGGCGCGGGTGGGCTTTAAAAGTCGATGCCCACTCGCTCTGCGCTGCAGCGGCCACCAGCACATCCCTTCGCGGACTGGCGGGCAGCGGCTGCCCAGTGCCTCCTCCGCGGCAACCTCGCCCGGCGAGCGGAGTGCCGCAGCGCACGCCCGAGTGGCCGCTCGCTGCCGTCCGCGGCCACCCCGCGCTGGCTGTGGGCTGCGCCCCAGCTGCCTTTCGTACCGCATTGCTGCGGGCGCTGCGGGCGCCCAGTGCTCTGCAACGCTGCGGCGGGCATGGGATAACCCGGCCATGGTGCGCCGAGATCGTCTCCGCAGGTGGGTGCGCGGGGGGTGTGGCTGGCCGTCCCAGGACCAGGCTGCGGGCTGGCGGTGGGGACATCCCTTGCAGGGGCTGCCTACTGGCGAAACCCCACGGAGCAGGCAGCACGCGTTTCTGTCTCTGGAGCCCCGTCTGCCTGCTCGGGAGCGGGGTGTCACCCCTGCGTGTAATAGAGTATTTAGAACTCGGGATCACCTTGATTTAGTATTTTCGGACCTTGGATTACCCTGGCGCGATTTAGGATCTCTAGACCCAAGTATCACACCCGTGTGATTTAAGATTTTTAGATGCCGGCATTGCCCAAGCGCGATTTAGGACTTTTAGACTCGGGTATCATTGTGGCACGATTTAGGATTTCTAGACCTCGGCATCACCCAAGTATGATTTAGGATTTTTAGACCCCGCCATTGCCGTTGCATGACTTAGGATTTCTAGATACTGGCATCGCCCTAGTGTGATTTAGGCTTTTTAGACCTGGCCATTGTCCTGGCGCAATTTGGGAT
>VSMD01095801.1:0-14867 GCA_008750895.1 Mirza zaza | reverse complement strand
TCTCACTTTATTGCCCAGGCTAGAGTGAGTGCCATGGCATCAGCCTAGCTCACAGCAACCTCAAACTCCTGGGCTCAAGCAATCCTGCTGCCTCAGCCTCCCAAGTAGCTGGGACTACAGGCATGTGCCACCATGCCCGGCTAATTTTTTCTATATATATATTAGTTGGCCAATTAATTTCTTTCTATTTATAGTAGAGATGGGGTCTCGCTCTTGCTCAGGCTGGTCTCGAACTCCTGAGCTCAAATGATCCGCCCACCTCGGCCTCCCAGAGAGCTAGGATTACAGGCTTGAGCCACCGCGCCCGGCCACTGCCATCATTTTGAGGACACTGGCTGCAGGCTGGGCATCAAGCACAGGGCATGCCACCCATACTCTCCCTGGTGCTCACCCTCCTGAGGTATATTACCATGACCATTTTACAAATGAGGTAGCTCATGCTCTGAGATATAAGTAACTTTCCCTCAGTCATAGAAAGTGGCAAAGACAGAAGAATTTCTTCAAGTCTCCTTAAAAGAGGTGAGACATCATCCTTCTGTCTTTCTTTCTCTAAACTACTGCCAGGAATGTGGTATGATAGTTGGACCCACGGCAACCTTTTGGACCATGTGAACAGCAGCCATACCCTAAGAATGGCAGAGCAGGGAACTGGAAGGAACCTGGGTTGTTCACAACCTAGATTTTTCCACAGCTGCCTGGGACTGCAGACTACCTAACTCAGTTGGAATCCTCACCCACAAATCCACCCACAACTTATTCAGATCTTAATTTGCTATATTTCCCTATAATCTTTACTAACAGATTCCAAGACACATTCCCAGAGATTCTGATTCAAGTCACCTTGAAATATATTTTCCTAGAAAAACAGAAAGTCAGACTCATTGAAAAAGCAAGGAAAACACCTGAGAGTCCATAGGACTAACCCTGATACTTCAGAAGCACCAACTGCTAGTGACTTGCCCCTAGCAGACCTTAGAGATCAGCATATGACACTGTAAAGTTAATGTCATCATTTTGAGAAACAAAAGAAAGGAGAAGTTCATAAAGACCGGGAGAGCACATTTGGGGCTATTCTTCAGAAACAGATAAAAGGTGGTCTTAGTAATTTTAGACCAACCTGTAACAGTGCAAGTATTTAATAAAAATCAACCAATAGTCCAAGCCGCAGAAAGAGTATACTCCTTTTGAACAAAGCACTAGAATCAAAGGGATAGATTTGCACAAAGTAACATCACACAGAATTGCTGTCATGCACTGCTGGCTGCAGCTTTCTGTGTGCCAGGAATTCTCCCCAACTAGACTGCAAGCTCTCCTCTCTAGAAGAGGGACTGTGTCATTACTATTTCAGTATCTTCAGCAATAGCACTCAGCACAGTCCTGAACACAGGTGCTTAATACATGAGCACAGACATCAGGAAGGAACTAACAGGATTCATGTGTGTTGGTCAAAACTGTCCACCAAGCCCTAGTCCTGTGCCCACCTCTGAGTTCAGGCTGATTCTTGAAATTCTAGCCAAGGGGAATGAGAGTCGGTGCTATTACTGTTCATCACTCCATGGGACTGCTGTCTCACGGACAGTCTGGGGATGCTGAAAGGCTCAATTCCCTTCTCGTCTGAGAATACTCCTGTGATAGAGTCCCAAGAGTCCAGAGAGTTCAGGTGAAGCTGAGCAGGATGACACAGGCTGCTTAGCTCTGCCCGGGGCCTATCCAATCCACCGTTTTTAGCTGTTTAAATCTCAGTGGGGCAGAAACCTTAACGGGGTTGGAAGCGGTGGACACTTAGCTGTAAAGACCAGGTAGTCATCGTTCGCACCTTGTGGTCCTTGGAGGCCCCCTGGCATGCAGAATCATCTACTCCTAAAGCAACTGGCCCTTTCAGAAATATCCTCTTATTCTAAAATTAAAGATTTTAGGGCCCACTAGGGATTATAACTAGTTTATATTCCTCTACCTGGCACTCAGAGAAGCCAAGTTTGGGGGTGGAATGTGGGGCGTGCATTCTTAAGGCTGCAAACCACTTTAATTTGCAGGGTTTAGTGGCTTTTTCTGGCCACTGGCTTGCTTTTAGTTTCTGGCACTCTCAGCTAGACTAAGAATTGTTATCTGGGGTCCCAGCCACACAGATTGACACCTCCATTAACCTGGCACACAACTCGCCAAAAAGCCAAACTTTCCAGCTGTCACTCCCCACATATGTGTCCAATACCAGTCCCGGTCCTTGCCTTTATTCAACCAGAGAAATGCAATGCAATCCAACTCAACCCACAACACTGAGTGGTCAGCAAATGACAGGCAGAATGCTAGGAGCTTCAAGCACCAAGAAAAACTAGACCCTGCTCTCAAGGGGCTCAGAGTCTGCTAGAGAAAGGAAACACGTAAACCAGCAGCGGCAGACAGTGATAATTACTGCACACAGAGACCCCGAGCACAAAAGAGGCAAGGCTGCTCTGCTGGAAGGGATCAAGGAAAGAAAAGGGGAGACTGGCACTTCCAGGGAAGGACAAGCACTGCAGCGGCCCGGGAGGGTGGCCTGCTGGAGACTGCAACCACAAAGGGAGCCAACAGGGATTAGGTTTACTATATGCCAGATGCTGCCATTTTATAGACGAGAGAACTGAATCACAGAGGGGATAAGCAATTTGCCCAAAATCATGTTACAAAAGGACAGGTTCCAAACCAAACAGGTGGACTCTAAAATCTAAGCTTTTATACATCATAGTACATGGTATGTAAATAGTTCAATTTGCTGAAGTATAAAATTTAAGAGCTAAGTTTACAAAGGAGAGGTAGACGGGCTGGATCATGAAGGGTTTCATGCTAAGAATTTGAACTTGAACTTTCAGCAGGATACTGCAGTGAATTAATGTGAAAGAGCTTCCCCTTCCCACTATAGTCACATGGAAATGCTAGATAACATAAACCAAATGTGAGGTTGACTGGGGTCAGAAAAAAGAAAAAAAAAACAACCAAAAAAACACACCAAATGATACATCCTTATACATACAGCCAAACTTGAAAGAAAAAAGCCTTATTTGCCAGAAATGACAAGCACTGAAACGTGAACAGTGAGTGGAACTGACACCACAATGACCTATGGACTTTTGTACCCAATATATGAAGTGGTTTAATGCCTGGCTGTCGCTTTGAGACCCAGTATGAAGATGAGAGCCGCAAACGGCTGCCCAGTGTAGGAAAGCAAGAAGCTATTTCTCGGCCGGGCGCGGTGGCTCACGCCTGTAATCCTAGCACTCTGGGAGGCCAAGGCGGGCAGATTGCTCGAGGTCAAGAGTTCGAAACCAGCCTGAGCAAGAGTGAGACCCCATCTCTACTATAAATAGAAAGAAATTAATTGGCCAACTAATATATATATAGAAAAAATTAGCCGGGCATGGTGGCACATGCCTGTAGTCCCAGCTACTTGGAAGGCTGAGGCAGTAGGATTGCTTGAGCCCAGGAGTTTGAGGTTGCTGTGAGCTAGGCTGATGCCATGGCACTCACTCTAGCCCGGGCAACAAAGCGAGACTCTGTCTCAAAAAAAAAAGAAGCTATTTCTCCAAGGCTCTGTGAAGGATGGGGGGGGTGAGAGGTCACCCTTTCTTAAACTACTAAGCTAGTCTTACCCAAGGCTGTGACTCTGAATTCAAACTAGAGTGGTGAAGGGGTGCCAATCTGAAAAATGAACATAAAACCTGAGCCAGGACCACTGAAACACTTACGGCCCATCAGAAGCAAACAAACTGCTCTGAGGTACATACACTTCCACAACCCAGCACACAGGACACACAGAAAAAACCCAAATCCCTCCTGAAGATGAGCTTACAACCCAAAGTTAGAAACCACACAAGGAAATAAGTCACCAAGAGGGACAAGCATCAGACACAAAAAGAGAAGTATCATCCCAAGAATTAGAAATAACAAGACACTCTCAAAGAGACTATAAAATAAGATCATTTCGATGATTAAGGAGATAAAGAAGCACAGAAAGAATATAGAAACTTGGGTGGTAGAATGGTCAACATATGTCTGAAAGTAACTCTAGAGGCCAGAGAGAGCCAAAGAAGTAATAGCTGAGTATTTTCCAGAATTTAAAAAAGATTTAGGCCGTGCGCGGTGGCTCACGCCTGTAATCCTAGTACTCTGGGAGGCCGAGGCGAGCAGATAGCTCGAGGTAGGAGCTCAACCAGCCTGAGCAAGAGCGAGACCCCGTCTCAACTAAAAAGAGAAAGAAATTAATTGGCCAACTAAAAATATATAGAAAAAATTAGCTGGGCATGGTGGCGCATACCTGTAGTCCCAGCTACTTGGGAGGCTGAGGCAGAAGGATCGCTTGAGCCCAGGAGTTTGAGGTTGCTGTGAGCTAGGCTGACGCCACAGCACTCACTCTAGCCTGGGCAACAGAGTGAGACTCTGTCTCAAAAAAAAAAAATAAAAAAGAATTAAATGTAAGAGGTTAACACTAGCGGAAGCTGGGTGAAGGGATATATAAACTCTTTAAATCTAAATTTATCTAAAATCATATTAAAATAAAAAGTTTTTTTTTTTTTTTTACAAATGAGTCTTCAGCTAGAATTACCACACCAAATCCTGAGCAAGAAAATGAAAAACAAATCCACATTTACTTTCAAATGGTTCTAAACAAAAATATATAGAGATAAAGAAATATATTAAATGGATGTAATTAAGGAGAATACAGATGTTCACTGCACTATTTTCACATTTTCCCTAAGTTTGGCATTTTTCAAAGTAAAAAGATGGGGGGAAAGTGAAAATGCTGGAGTAAAAACAGAAATAAAATGTATAATTTTCAAATGAGTAAAGGGAGTAAAGAAAAATCAATCAATCCAATAAAGGAAGGAGGACAAAAATAGGCAAAAAGGAAGATACATGGAAAGTATTATACTAAAAACATAATACAATAATATATTTAAGTCAAACTCTAAAAATGTAGTTAAGACAGATTGCCAGATTTGATTAAAATTTTAAAATCCAGCCACATTCTATTTATGAAAGAAACTCCTAAACATGATGACAGGGAAAGGCTGCAAATAGGAGGCGAGTAACAGGCTGAGACAGCACCATGGCCATCGAACTCTGAGGCAAAAGCAGTGGCGATATTAAGGAGGAAAAAGGAACAAGACTTGGAGACTGATTAAAAGAGGCACTGGAGAGGAGAGAAATGGAGGGTGACTGCTAGGTGGCCAGGAAACCGGGACGCTCCCATTAAGGTGGGACGGGGGAAGAGAGCAGATTTGGCAGGAAAACACAAGGGGTCGTGGGGGAGGGTTGACAACAGTTTCAGGAGCTCTGGAGACCCCCTAGGCGAAAATGTCCCCTAAGTATAATAGTTACAGTCACCAGGTCAGTGGGTCAGTCCTGCGTTTTCCAGAGAAGATTCTTAACAACACTCGATATGAAGAATGCACATAATTTTTTTTCTTTCTAAAACAAAAAGTCCAAAAAGCAACCAGACGCCAAACCCCCAGCCCCAGGGCCAGCCATGGCCTTGGCAGTAAACCTGTGTTTCCTATCTAGGCCTGGCCCACCTAAGTTCTGCTTCTGCTGGGTGGCATGAGAGCAGTGACAGACCTCAAGAGTGGCAGTGCCTCAGGCCCCTGGAGCCACTTTGGGGCGCACACAGAGTGGAAAACCTCTCTGGAAGCGGCAAGCCCTGTGTCCGCGCGGCCACAGGAGCGCAGACTCAACAGCGGCAGTCAGGGGCCAGAGGTCCGCTGCCAGCATGCAGACCACGCCTACCGGCTGAACCCCAAGGCTCAATTCAAGTAATCTGTACCCAGTGCCCGATCCCGACCTCAGGAAACACACAGTAGAGTGAAGGATATGATAACACCAGAAAGACTAGGACACGCCCCGCATGAGAAAAACCAAGAGCCATGGAGTCCAAAGAACAGAAAGCTCCTCTGTGCAGTTTAGGGACAGAATCATGATGTCATGGAGGAGGCAATATTGGAAATATTCTTTCTCTATGTCTCCTTGTTACACAATTCCAGGGGTACCACGACTCCTGCAGCTGGATGCCCAGTGGCTCAGGACATCAGAGTACTTACCACTCTTCACAGTGGAAGCTGGTCACTTATAATAATGACATCTAATATTTCTTAAGTGGTTACAAAGAGCAAGGCATGTGTTGAATGTTTTATGGGGATTCTTTCATTTAATTCTCTCAACTGCCCTATAAGGTATTGCTATGGTGTGAATGTTGTGCCCCTCCAAAATTCATTTTGAAACTTAATCCCCAATGCAACAGTATTAGAAGATGTGGCCTTTGGGAGGTGATTAGGTCAGTCCAGGACTCCAAACTCATAAACAGGTTAGTGCTCTTATAAAAGAGCCCCAAGAACTAGCCGGGCCCCTTTTGCTCTTCCGTCATGTGAAGACACAGCGTTCACGCCTCCAGAGGACACAGCAGCAAGGTGCCATCTTGGAAGCAGACAGCAGCCTTCACCAGGCACCAATCCTGCTGGCACCTTGATCTTGAACTTCTCAGCCTCCAGAACTGTAAAATAAATTTCTTTTGCTTATAAATTACTCAGTCTCAGGGTATTTTGTTATAGCAGCACAGATGCACTAAGACAGGTATGCACCATTGTTATTCCCAATTTACAGATGAGGAAACGGAGGCACAGAGTGGCAAAAAAACATTCCCAAGGTCACTGAAGTAGGGTCATAGAGCTTGAATTTGAAACCTAGGTCTTTCTTCCAAAACTTCATGGAAAAAAAAAAAAGAAACCTAGGTCTAACTCAAAGCCCACACTATTAAGCACTTTGTCATACCACCTCACATACGCACATATTCTATGTGTCCTCCTAGACTGCTAGCTCTATAATACACTGTTTCAGCCCCCTTTGTGTCCAGCTCCAGGACGAACTGCAGATGGATGAAGAGAGCTGTGGCAGGATGACACATGGGTAGGCTGGACACATGGGTAGGTCAAATCCTCGGCTTGTTCAAGCTTGGGATCCTCCGTGCGTAGGCTGAGCAACCTGCCTGGCTACTGAATCTCTCCGATTATAAAGCTAACAGTGCCAGGCGCAGTGCTAGATGCTACGTAATCTAATCCTCACAACAATCCATTAGCCTCATTTCTACAAGAGGAAACTGAAGCTCAGAGGGGTTAAAATCTGCCAAAGGGCCGGGCGCAGTGGCTCACACCTGTAATCCTAGCACCCTGGGAGGCTGAGGCGGGCAGATTGCTTGAGGTCAGGAGTTTGAAACCAGCCTGAGCAAGAGTGAGACCCCCGTCTCTACTAAAAATAGAAAGAAATTAATTGGACAACTGAAATATATAGAAAAAATTAGCTGGGCATGGTGGCACATGCCTGTAGTCCCAGCTACTCGGGAGGCTGAGGCAGGAGGATTGCTTGAGCCCAGGAGTTTGAGGTTGCTGTGAGCTAGGCTGATGCCACGGCACTCACTCTAGCCTGGGCAACAGAGCAAGACTCTGTCTCAAAAAAATAAATAAATAAAATAAAATAAAATCTGCCAAAGGCCCTTGGCTAATGAGTGACAGAACCAGGATCCAAACCCAGACCCATCTTGAGGAACACACTTGTAGCTGCTGTGCACACAGCCTTACATGTTTCCTGACCTAGTGGTTAGGGGCAAGGGGATGCCCTGAACCCTGCCTTTGAACTTGGGAAGATCAAACAGAATAATAATAAACATATAATCATTGTGTAGACTGGAAACACTGTCACTATTTCATTCAGGCCAAGGAGAGGAAGCCCAAAGCCCAGAGAGGAAGCCAATGAGCACAGGTTCGCAGATATCTGAAGCACCGGGAAGAATCCCTGGAGCCTTTTCCCAAATAAGGTCATGTTAACGGATTCTGAGGATTAGGACTTGGACAGATCTTTTGAGGGGCCACCATCCAATGCACTACAGGCAGTAAAATCAGAACAGTGGGGACAAATGCTCGAGAGAACAGGAGGAACAACCTGTGTGTGGCAGAGGACAGAGGACAAAGCTGTCACTAAGACTTCTGGGAACTCAGAGAACGAGGGATTATAAAGAGAAAAGAGATGCCCCAAGAGCAGAGACAAAGGTGAGCCCTGCCTTGAAGGCTGAGCACTGCAGCAGGCAGGTGGACATGTGGACTACTAACGGTCAGGAGAAAAGGATTTGGGGCAAGAAGTTTAGTATTTGCTATCTAAAAGAGGAGATGGTCACAGCCACAGGAAGGGAGAGGGTGGGAGAAGCGGAGAGAGGGCAGAAGCCTGAAGAACGCTCCCACTCCAGCAGCGGAAAGAGGAAGAGAAACCAGGGCAGCAAGGGCAGTCAGAGAGAGGGGGACGGAGACCAAGGGAGCAGACAGACGTCTAACCTCCTAAAAAGCAGCGGCCAGTCTCTTTCTTCTGCATCTTTCCAGAGTCTGACAAGGTACTAGGCACGGAGTAAGCACTTGGTGACTGCCAAAGTAATAATAAAACAATGAACAATTATGTGAGAGAGACCAAATACACGAGAGATTTCTCAGATGCAAAGAAAAGAAGCTAAAAGCATCTGCAACCCTTGAGATCTGGGCATCACAAGAGGCAGCATCTTCAGATAGAGCTGGGGGAGCAGGGGAATGCCATAGGAAAATCATGAGAGGGGAACACATGAGTGACCAGGCAGCTGTTGTTGGGGAAGGTGAGCTCCAGGGTCTTCACTGACCCGGCCCAGGGCGCACGTGAGCTCTCTGCTGCACACAAGAGCTGCCTGGCCATCCAGCTCTTCCTTCATTCCCAACTGGACACTCCACGTGTTTATCTAAAAACAGATGCCACAGCTCATGTTTGGAGAGAAGAACTGCTGTGCAGCCCACAGGGACAGGCTGCTGCTGTGACCAGGGGAGACCTGTCCCACAACCCTGGCAAGCTGTCTGGGTGGCTCTGTCATGCGCGGGTAGTAGGCTTTTCCAGACAGGAAGTGTGTGGAGAGGACTGTGGCCTGTGGGTGACTCAGGCAGCCGTGTGGGTGCCCACCACCTTCAGAGGGGGCAGACTGGGCTGGTTGCATCAGACTTCCTGGAAGCGTTTCTTCATTTCTATTTCTGTAGACACACAACTTCCAAATCTCTCCTGATGACTCCAAAAGCCATTTCAAATCAGCAGACGGAACCAACATCTTCTTACACACACATTACCAACCCAACTCTACTCACCCCCAGCGTGCCCACACACAACAGGGGAAGTGGTGAGAGAACGATGCAGCCTTTCTAAGGACAACAGGAAATGACACAACACCAGGGGGCCACAGTGGGGACCCAGGAGCCCCTCGCTCCCAGACGCTACCTTCTTACCCAACAGCCAGGCCTTCCGTGACCCACAGACAAAGGCACAAGCCTCAATTCCCAAACCAACGGGGTAACAGGTCAGAGAATGTTACAATTCAAAAGGTCACAGGACTTCCTGTTTAAATTAACCCAGATTCAAAGGAGCACGGAGTCAAGTACTTTTATACTATAGTGAGAGGGTAAATTAGTCTAACTTTCTGGAATTTGTCAATATGGCAAAATTTATAATATCCTTACATTTTGACTCATTCAAAATCATACCCCTCACACACACACACTTAAAAAAACCAAATACCGACCAAGTGCCAGGAACTATGCCAGGCAGTGGGGGAGACAAGACAGGGTGGCTGCCCTCGAAGGGCTTCTGTTCTAGTCAGGGATTCAGACAATTAACCAAGAAATCGGCAGACAAAATGATTTCTGGGCACAGGGAGCACGAGAAATTACCTACACATCCCTTGGCAGGACTGGTTAAATAAGATCAGATACTCTCATAAGACTGAATACTGCTCTAATGTTAAAAACACATTCTTTTGTTTGTTTGTTTTTGAGACAGGGTCTTGCTCTGTCACCCAGGCTGGAATGCAGAGGCATAATCACAGCTCATTGCAGCCTCAAAACTTCTGGGCTCAGGCGACCCTGCTGCCTCAGCCTACCGAGTAGCTGGGACTATAGGCGTCTGCCATCCCACGCAGCTGGTGTTTTGGGTTTTGTTTGTTTTTTTGTAGAGACAGGGTCTCTTCGTGTTGCCTAGGCTGAAAAATGCATTCTTGAAAACTATATTGAAATTGCTTGTGATGTAAATGTTCAAAACAGGTGTCAAAACAGTATCACAACAACTATATTCAGTGAAAGAAGCCAGTCACATAAGACCACATATTATAGGATCCCATTTTTATGAAATGTCCAGAATAGGCAAATCTGTGGGGATAGAAAGTGATTAGAGGTTGCCTGGGGCTGGGGTGGGGTAGGGCTGGGGCACTGATGGGACGTGAATGCTAATGGTAACAAGATTTCTTTTTGAGGCTAAGAAAATGTGTTAAAACTAGGTTATGGTGGTGATTGCACAACTCCATAAATACTAAAAACCATCAAACTGTACATTGTAGACAGGTGAACTTTATGAATTATATCTTAATAAAGCTGTTAAAAAACAACATCACAATATGACTTCAATATGGTTTTCAAAAAGAGGGTGTGTGAAGGGGTACGTGGGTAGGGAGGCACAAAAAATAGCCATCAAAGTATTAACTCGGATGATTCTCTGAGAGGAGGCTTCTCGGTGATTTTTATGTTCTTTATATTTCTCTGTATTCTCCAAATATTCTAAAATGCAGAAGTTAGTTTTCGACTGACAAATTATCCAGGCTTTTATAATAAAATCTACCTCTACAAATGTAACTTAAGTATGTACAAGGCCCAAGACAAGAAAGGTCTAATTGTTGTGCTAACTTTGATCTCTAGGGTTGTCATACTCTTCACACCAAAGAAGCCGACAGCTAAGCAAAGGAATTTCATATTCCAGATAAATCAGACCAAGTAGGTCTTGGTTAAGGAGGGAAGACCTTGCTCCCCTCTGCAAACACTTTAAAAGAAAATCAGCAGCCACCATGAAGTTAGATACTATCAAAGAATGCAAAAGAATATCCAAGGTTGAGCAGCTTCAGAAAAACTTCCTGGACACTTCAAGGAGTCACTTCCTGGTTGGTGAAGAGTTAGCCCCTCTGGACGAATCATTCTCTCCCACATGGCCTCCTCTGATTAGTAACCTCAAAGGCATCTTTCTGAGATCCCTTGGCTAAGGGAGGGTGGCACGAAGTGGAAGTCAGTGGTTCCCTAACCAGGCTGCATCCTCAAATCAATGGGGAGCTTTAAAATGCAGATTCTGGCCAGATACAGTAGCTCATGCCTGTAATCTCAGTACTTTGGGAGGCTGAGGTGGGAGGATTGCTTGAGTCTGAGAGTTCAAGGTTACAGTGAGCTATGACTCCAGCCTGGGCAACAGGGTGAGATCCCAACTCTTAAAAAAAAAAAAATTGCAGATTTCTGTACTCCATCCCTGGAAATTCTAATTCAACAGGCCTAAGGCAATGCCCAGGAATCTCTATATTTTTTCCAAAACTCCTTGGTGAATATACCAGCTGAGCCAAGCCTGGGTATCACTGGACTGGACACCACCTGGGATGACTTGAAACAGGGCCAGCCTGCACATATGGCTGCAATGCAGCAAGTACCCCACCCAGCCCGTGCTGTGGATCAGGAGGCCATTAAGCACAGAAAGGGAAACTCCACAGGGAAATTCCATGCATGTCTGGCAATCAGTCCTGAAACTTGAGGGGCAGCTAGCAAATCCTTAGGGCAAAGCCTATTTTTGGAAAGTTCCCAGTGATCCTGGATGCTAATCTGTGAAAAGGGAGGTGATTAGTACAACTTCCACTTTGGGAGGCCAAAAGAAAAATCAGCTCCTTCCAACAACACACAAGAGCCAGCTTTGTAGCTCCTAAGGAGACAGAAAGGAAGCAGAAAGGGACGCAGTGTAGGGTGGCAGAAAGAACCCTGGGTCTGAGTTACACAGATCTGGGTTCAAATATGGCTCTCCATTACTGGCTGTTTGTGGATTAAAGATAGCTACAAACCCTTTGCAACTCTTCCCATCAAGAGGTGGACTCCAGTTCCAGTCCTGGAATCTGGGCTGGCCCAGTGACAGCTTTGATCGGTGAAATGTGGCTGAGGTGATGCTCTGGGACTTGAGCCCAGGCCTCCACAGGACTGGCTTCCACCCTCTTAGTTCCCGATACCATATCATAAGAAGTCCAGGATAGAAGGATTAGAGGCCATGCAAAGAGAGGCCACCTTGGACATGACAGTCCAGCAGAACGCAGCCGAGTGGGCAAGCTCAGCCTACATCATGGGGACCTGGAAACTCACAGAATCAGGAGAAAGGAAAAACGGGGATTGTTTTAAGCTATTAAGTTCTGTGGTCACTTGTTACACAGCAGTAGGTAACTGAAACACTGTTTCTCCTTACACAAATCAATTTTCCGGAGCCTTGGTTTCCTCCTCAAATAGGGAATAATAATATCCTAAACAGGGTTGCTGTGAGGCTCAAAAAAAGTAAAGGGCCTTGAAAGTCAAAGCACAGTCAAATGCCAGTTACTGCCACCACGTGCACAGACCTGTCTGCACAGAGTAGGGCCCGCGGCCGCGCCAGGTGGTGTGCCTGCTGCTGAGGAACTGTAAACCCAACGTTCAAACAAACCCGCCGCAGCCTTTTACCAACAAGCTCCCAGGTTTAGAGCCCTTTTGGCTGGGGTACATCTTCATATACAAAGCACAGGAACTACTTACACTCTCCTATAATTGGGAAGAACACTCGACAAGTGCCCCATGTTCCAAGATGGCTCATCTCCCTGCACCACAGCAGTGTTCCCTCTGGCCTCTCCTTGTCCTGTTATAGTGTCATCTTTGTCCCGGCCACTCAGGTTCAAAAATTCAACCTGTCTCCCATAATATGCTGAAATAAAAAAGTCAACCTGTGAGAGTCCTCCATTTCCTTCAGTATCCAGGGAGCGGCCCAGACCTGGTCTCCCCAGTCACCCACGGCTTTCCACTCCCACTGGTGACAGCCAGGTAGACCTGAGTGCTGTTCTGCAACTTACCAGCTGTGTGACATACCCAAGTTTCTTAAATTCTCTGAGGCTGTTTCCTCAGCTGCAAACTGAATATAAATCAGTAATACCTTCTTTTTGTGGTTGTTTCCAAGATCAGAGAAAGTGTAGCTAAAGTACTTACTACAGACACAGTGCTCAACACATAGTAAATGTTACTTTAGGCCAGAAACTTGTCACCTAGGCTACTAAATCATTTCCTGAACTAGGTCTCTACCTGTATCTCTCTTTCCATTTTGATCCCTCTGGCATTATGCTGGCAGATTGTCCTAGATGACAGCTATCACATTATTCTCCGCTCAAAGACCTTCCATGGCTCCCACTGTTCTCAAATTAGCCAAACATGTAAGACTGTCTACAATAATGGCTCCATCCTGCTGCCCTGGCCTGTTCTGGCCAACCTATCCTCACTGCAACCTGCTATCAGAGTCAGCCTTCTAAAGTGGTGGCAATAATCCCGGTATTCACATCCCTGTATAAACCCCTCCTAACCCACAGAAACTGCAAGATAATAAATGTTGTGGTAAGCAACTATGTTTTGGGGTACTTTGTCATGTGTCAATAGATAACTAATACTCTTGGCTTCCCCAGTCACACCTGAGCTGCTGCTCCTTTACTCACACTTGTCCTTCCCACATCTCAGCCTGCTGCAATTCTGCCCAGTCTGCAAGGCCTGTTCAGATGCCAGTGCTCACCCTGAGCCTTTCTGCAGGCTCCGTCAACCAGTCTCCTATGGAAGCCTTCCCTTCCCCCAGAGTGTGTATCTTCATCACCACACTTATCTCACTGTGGCACTGTCAATCTGTTTATTTGTGTACAAGATGACAAGGTTATTCATTGATGCAAAAAACTGGGAATCACCTGCATGATCAGTAAGTGAATGACACACCCATATAATGGATGAGGCAGCTATAAGAAAGAATGAGGAAGCTCTACATGTCTGGTATGCAAAGATGGCCAAGACACAATAAGTCTGTGGTCCCCAACCCCCAGGCTGCGGACTGGTACTGGATCCTATATTCAATCCAGCTATCAATCAAAAGTGGTGATGGGGCCTCTTGTGCACCACTGGTAGGAACATAAAATGGTGTTGCCACTATAGGAAACAGTATGGTGTCTCCTCAAAAATTTAAAAATAGAGTTACCATATGATCCAGCAATTCTACTTTGGGGCATATAGCCAAAATAACTGAAAGCAGGGACATGAACATCTGCATATTCATGTCTACAGCATCGATAGTTGTTGTAAGGTCAAAGCAACCCAAGTGTCCATTGATGTATGAATGGCTACACAAAACGTGGTATATGCACACAATGGAATATTATTCAGCCTTAAAAAGGAAGGAAATTCTGATACACAAAGCAACATGGATGCACCTGAAGACATTAAATGAATTAAGTGTCATAAAAATGCAAATAGTGCATAATTCCATTCATACAAGGTATTTAGATTAGTCAAATTCACAAAGACAGAAAGTAGAATGGTGGTTATTAGGGGCTGGAAAGAGCAGGGAATGAGAATTATTTAATGGGTAGAGAGTTTCAGTTTTACCATTACAAAAAATGTTCTGGAGGCCGGGCGCGGTGGCTCACACCTGTAATCCTAGCACTCTGGGAGGCTGAGGTGGGAGGATTGCTCAAGCTCAGGAGTTCAAGACCAGCCTGAGCAAGAGCGAGACCCTGTCTCTATTAAAAAAAAAAAAGAAAGAAATTAATTGGCCAACTAAAACTATATAGAAAAAATGAGCCGGGCATGGTGGCGCATGCCTGCAGTCCCAGCTACTTGGGAGGCTGAGGCAGCAGGATCGCTTGAGCCCAGGAGTTTGAGGTTGCTGTGAGCTAGGCTGACACCACAGCACTCACTCTAGCCTGGGCAACAGAGTGAGACTCTGTCTCAAAA
>VSMD01095798.1:0-78760 GCA_008750895.1 Mirza zaza | reverse complement strand
CTTAATATCATGGCTGTCAGCTAAAGTCGACGCTCGGCTGTGCGCATTCATCTGTGGCTATCAACTGTAGTTGACGCTCATACCGAAGTGGTTAAAATTATAAACATGAGCATATAATACAAATCCTGGAATCTGATTTACTATAAGTAAAGGCAGTGGGATCTGTTTACAAACGCTAGATGGAATGAAGTCTAATTTTTGTTTTGCTGCCTCAATTTATTCAGATAATGAAAATGGGATAATTGCTTTATGACTATGACTATTCTAGTGTTAGAGCTGGAGCAACTACTCATTTCTAGGACCTAAAAAACAACTAATTGTATTGCTTCACTCATATTTAATGTGCATGAATATTTTTAATATATGACAGGAACAGGAAAATAATAGTCTTATAGTCTACTAGTATTGATTTGCCAGCTACTATTGAGTACAATATACTATGTACATTAAAAGAGGCTCTATTCCATTTAAATTTGGTTGGAGTACTACAAAGGGTCATGGTATGTCACTATCTTCCTGGTGACAAATAATAGAATAGGCTAGGAGATATGTTGGATTTACCCCCTACACAAATTCTCATATTCTCATTTACTAAAAAGTTCCACATACCTGCTACAAAAAAAAGCTGAACTCTTTTCACCAACCCCTCATTCCAAGGCTGTCGTTTTTACAATTGATAAAAATTCTATATGTTTATCATGTACAACATGTTGTTTTGAAATGTTATTTGGTTTTAAAAGAGTCCCATCAAGCGACAGGAAGTTGCCTTGGCAATTAGTTCAGTCTTCCAGAAAGAAATAATCTGTGTTCCAGTCACAGGAGAGAGACCTCCCTATGTTTGGAATTATTAGTCATTCCACACTAGTCCACCCATTCAAATCCATTTATAGACAACCAAAGCAAGTAGATGAATAGATAATATTCAAAGATTGCCCTTAATTCTTCTTTCCCTCTGTGATCTCATCTATTTCCACTGATTCAATTATCACTTCTTGGCTGATGACTCACAAATTGATATCTCCAATCTGGGCCCCTCTGATGAGCTCTAGACTCAAGTCTATTTCTAGTCAGTTGAAAATATAGATCATGAGTCATCAGCTTATTGGACATCTCCCTTAACTAAACATCCCAGATGCATTTTAATCAATACATGTCCAAAAGTCAAATTTATTACCTGTCCCCCACCCCCAACTTGGTCATCCTCTTGGTTTCCTCATCTTAATAAATGGCATCCTTATAGCCACCTAAACTAAAAAAAAAAAAATCTTGAATTTGCTATCATTCCCTCTTTACATATCAATTCTCGCTAATTTCTCAAGCCCCTTCTATCCTTGCCATCCCTACCAATGCTGCATTATTTCAGGTTTTCAATATCTCTTCTCTTGCCTATTGCATTAGTCTCATCAAAAATTTTCTGTCTAGTTCTTCCTCTTCCAATTCAATCTTCACACTAGTACCATTGTGATCAGATCTTGGCAGACCACATTATGTCATTCTCTGGCTTAAAGATGTTTATTGGCTCACTAATGCTTCTAGAGGTGCACCCAAAATCTTTAGCATAGCTACAAGATCCTTCAAAACTTAGTGCCAACCTCAGTCTCCAGCCTTATCTCTGGACACCATCCTTCTCTACTATGCATCAGCCATAACTTCAGACTCAACATTGCCTAAGTGACCCAAGTGCCTGTATGTCTCTGCTTTTATTAGTGCTATTGCCTATGCCCAAAATGCTGTTGCACCATAAAACTAATGACAGAAGTAGTCAAAGCAGTCAGTACCACTCAAATTCAGTATCATCTCCTTTGTGATGCCTTCAGCTCTCCAACATATAACCCAAAAAACTCATTGTTGTGCTTCGATAGCTTTGCACATATTTCTGTAAGAGTTTTATCACACTGCCTTATAATTAGATTACATGAATGCTCCCTATGACTAGACTAAGAGCAACTTAAGGGCAAAGACAGTAGCTTGCTCATCTTTGAGCTCTCAATTCATTAGGATAATTGTTAACTAAGGGAATTATTACCATTCATGCATTGGTATTAATCAAGGCTTTGGGGGACCAGTCAGACCTAGACTCAAATCCTAACTGGGCCTCTTACTAACAGCATGACCTCAGTCAATAATCTAACAGAAGTTACTCTTTAAAACCTCAGTTTCTTTAGCTGTAAAATAGGAATGGAAGTAGTTAAGGCAGTGCCTACCAAATAATAAGTTATCAACAACATCATCACCATCCTCTTCTTGCAAAGTATGGACATAGGAGAATATACCCACAGGAATCTCCATTGCCTTTTTGCTGGCAATTAACATAATCCAGTGCCAAGGAGACATTGCTAGGTTCACTGACAACCCTGGGAAGAAAAGAAGCAGAAACAAGAATGGGAACACAGCTGAGAGGATAGAACTGACAGATCAAAGGATTAAGGACTACAGATTCTCTAGCTGTCTTTCTCACCTCCCCCCATCCCCTACTTCAGAGTATTCACAGCTCCTTAAATTTAACCCTTCCTTTGTCATGGAAGGGCAAATCAAATTTTGCTTTCATTAATGGAAAAAAGAGAGAAATTAGAGTGACAGAAAAAGCTTAAAGTTTTATTATTGCTGTAGATCAGGCGTCCTCAAACTACGGCCCGCGGGCCACATGTGGCCCACCAAAGACATTTATTCAGCCTACTGGCTGTTTTTGCCACCGCTGCCTATCCTGCTTAGCAGCCAACTTGTCCCAGGCCCACAGTGCTCATGTGTGGAATGTGCACCACACTTCTCCAATGGCCCTCCAACAGTCTGAGGGACAGTGAACTGGCCCCCTGTTTAAAAAGTTTGAGGACCCCTGCTGTAGATCATTCTACTTCCAGCTGTGAAGCTGACAGATATTCTTCAAACTCCCAAGGAGCTGGCAGGAACAGTTGCCATTTCAAAGTAAAAGAAGACCAACAAAACAACACACTAAAACAAAACAAAACAAAACAAGGAGGAGGAAATATTTAAGAGAAAAACATTTCTCTTTCTTTTCAAAGGAGGAAGAATCCTAAAGACAAACAAGTTCAAGGGGAGGGCAGTGGGGCAGGTAGTAGTAGTACATTCAGTTATCTTTGCTCGTAGTTTTCTAGTTCCCATGAAAGCTATCCTAATTCGAACTACTCAATAAAACAACTTAAAGTTTCTAATATCTAGAGAGAAGCTGATGTTTCATAATTTCTGCAAAGAGCTATCTCAAACAATCTAGCCCTTCAGCTCTATGAAAAGTAAAATCCTTCTTATGCAAGAAGTGTTATTTACAAATGAAATTCCTGTCATACAAATTTCAGTGACCTAAAGATAAAATAAAATTTGTTTCAAGACCATACAAATTCATAAATTATTTCCAAATATTCTTTCCCACTCTGCCCTCCAAAATGGGGACCGAACAAAAAACACTTGTACCCCCTAAATCTACTGAAATTTTTTTAAAAAGCTTTTGTTGAACTTGCTACATTTTATTATCAGATGTTGCCAGCCACACCTCAACTTCTTACGTGTAACCCACTGGACCCTCACAGTGTCTCTTGAAGGTAAACTGTGCACTAGACCCATTTCATAGGACACAAAAAAGAAGACAAGTCACATAACTAATCAGTGACAGTCATAATTTGAACCAGGTCTCCTGACTATGAAGCCCAGTTTGTTTTCTAACCCTACAGTTTATCTTAGTGAAAAGAGCATAAGCTTGGCAGTCAAATGGACCTAGATTTAAAACCTGGTTCTTTTCCTTATTAGACATGTGATATTGGACAAGTTATTTCAATTTCCTGAGTTTGTTTCCCCAACTGCCAAAGGAGGGAAGTTATACTTATTTTAGAGAAACATAGTAAGAATTAAATAAGTTAACACTTGTATAGCACCAGGGAACTATTCAATAAACAGTAGTTCCTGTTGACTCCAATAGCACACATCTTGAATGCTAGATTAGGTTAAGCAAATGAAAATCACTTTCACCAATAATCACACGCATCATGAAATATCTCTTCAACATGGGGTGAAAGGGGAAGGAGAAAACTATGGTAACACTCGATTCACAAATATTTTTCTCACACTTATGGGGCAGCATTATTTTCTTTCTTTTAATCTAAATAGATAATTTCTTCTACGTGAGGTTATGTTTTCTTTATTTCCCTATCGCTTTATGTTAGCATTGAATCTGAAACCTCTAAATTACTTATCTTTAAGCTACCTTATTTACACATATGTGTATTTTGGTAGAATAGAAAAATGCATGTTATTTTATTTTTGCCTTTCAGAAAACATAAACAAGCCAACCTCAATTTCTACAAGTTAAAGCCACTAAAAAGAAACTTCAGAGAAGTATCTGCTGAATCAATACTGGTTTCATTTTTTTATGAGCTAATAATCATTGAACATCTACACAAAGTATTTTTGTCCTTTCATTACAGAAGCAGGGTATCAGACCTAAATTTCCCACTTAACTCTCCATGTGTACAGTTAATTTCCAGGGCAGAAAAATACCATAAAATTGATTTGACAGACAACTACAAAAGCAATTTCTGAGGAGAGTCAATCAGGTAGAGCTTTATTAAGCCACGAAAATCTGTTTATACTAAAAAATCAACTAACTCTTTGTATAAAAGGAGTAAGGGGGAAAATGATGGTAGCTTTCAAAAATCTTCAGAGTCTCATCTCCACAGTGAGAAGTCAATAAGAAATTATTGTGGCCACTCCCACTCATTCTACTCACCTATGAGCAAATCTAAATGATGGTCCTACTATTCTTTTGTAGTACTCCCCATTTTTCCTTCAGAGTAGAATTTATCATATAAAACTTGGACATGTTTCATGTTTGTATCTGCTACTAGGGTCCAAGGTCCATCATGAGGGTAGGAGTCATAATCTGTTTTGTTGTTTACCTCTTGATACCCAGGGACTAGAAAAGAACCCAACTGCTTTGCTCTTACAAATAGTTTCTAATTATAATTTATACATTTCTTTAGAAGTAACAATTCTTGACTAATTTTATGGTCTCCTAACTCAGTGCCACTACTACTAATAATAATAATGAACAAGGACATAGAAGAAAACGGATGGCAACATGATGTCAAGTCAATGGCAGAGAGACAGTGAGCACAAAAATCCCCCATTTCAGTCCCCCCACCACTATTACCTACCCTACCTTAGAAAACCCTGAAAGAAGAAATTCTAACGCTTTCTCAAATGTGAAGAAGCTATAAGAAATCTTGATAATCTTCAATGGCACGATGAGGATTTTAAACCACACATTGAAACTGACTATTAGCCATAGCTCTACAACTCCCAAGAAATCTACCGGTATGACTTTTTCTTATACATTCCTAAATGATCCCATTTAGTTTTGTAGTTTTGCTCAACTATTTATTTAAAAAAAGGTTTCTGTTGTTCTTTTACTGTTAGTTCTACAACATACTACTAAATAATATTTTATTTTTTTTAATATTTTTTTGAGACAGAATCTTGTTCTATTGCCCAGTAGAATGCCGTGGCATCAGCTTAGCTCACAGCAACCTCAAACTCCTGGGCTCAAGTGATCCTCCTGCCTCAGCCTCCCAAGTGGCTGGGTAACTAAGACCATAGGCATACGCCACTACACCTGGCTAATTTTTTTTATATTTTTAGTTGCCTGGCCAAATTTCTTTCTAATTTTCAGTAGAGACGGGGTCTCACTCTTGCTCAGGCTGGTCTTGAACTCCTGAGCTCAAGCAATCCTCCTGCCTCGGCCTCCCAGAGTGCTAGGATTACAAGCATGAGCCGCCACACCCGGCCACTAAATAAGATTCTTAAATGTGAAAAAAAAAATGAGTAAACACATAGAGGTGATGGTGAGACACTATTATGACATATTTTCACTGCATCAATTCAATTCATTTTATCCTTTTGCTCACGTATTCATTCTTCTGTCATAAAACTTTATCTCTTAACTCCTCCAGACAATATATACCAAACCATTAGCACACTAGGAGTCATGAAAGGTCTCTTGGGAGTGGTATGTAGGAGAGGTGACATGTATGCTTTTCATATACAGACACTCCTCAACTTATGATGAGGCTGCATCCCAAAAAAACCATCATAAGTTGAAAATATCATAAGTCAAAAATGCATTTATTATACCTAATCTACCAAACATTAGCCTAGGCTATTTTATACATGCTCAAAACACTTAAATTAGCCTACAGTTGGGCAAAATCATCAGGCAACACAGTACACTGTAGAGTATCAGTTGTTTATCCTTGTAATCACTTGGCTGCCTGGGACCTGCAGCTCACTATTGCTGCCCAGCATCACAATAGAGTATTCTAGCACGTATCATCAGCCCAGTAAAAGATCAAAATTCAAACTTTAAAGTATATTTCCTACTGAATGAGTATTGCTTCCACACTATCATAAGATTAAAAATTTGTAAGTCACACCATCATAAATATGGTACTGCCTGTATTAGCAGTCTCTTGGGAGTGCTTGTGGGAAGGATGCCATATATATTTTTATGTATATGTATATATGTGTATGTAATATATAGGATTGCCTGGATTCTTATGACAAGCATATATATATTTATAATCACAGAAAAATTTTTTTCAATCTCAGAAACAGAAACGACTCCAGAGAAAAAGATAACTGGTCATTTTTATCACAGTTCCTAACTAGACACAACTCCTACCTAGAAAAAAAAAAATTCATTTGTGAGACCAAAGAGAAATGTAGCCTAAAAACTGATAGACATGTAATAGTGACATCACCAATGCTTAATCTCTTAAGATACGACTACTTAGATGAAAGTTCTTATTTGTTCAAATTGTTAAAGTTTAACAATATTTTCAACTTTTAGAAATAACAATATGGTTATTTTATAAAATTTTAAAAACTATATTTATCACAATTATTGGGACTCATATCATAAATCCACTAAATATTTAATATAATGAGATTTGAAGACTCCAAATGTTGAGCATTTTCCTTTTAATAAAGACTCTAAGGCCGGGTGCAGTGGCTCAGGCCTGTAATCCTAGCACTCTGGGAGGCCGAGATGGGAGGATCCATCAACGTCAGGAATTTGAAACCAGCTGAGCAAGAGCGAGACCTCATCTCTACTATAAATAAAAAGAAATTAACTGGCCAACTAATATATATAGAAAAAATTAGCCGGGCATGGTGGCACATGCCTGTAGTCCCAGCTACTCGGGACGCTGAGGCAGAAGGATTGCTTGAGTCCAGGAGTTTGATGTTGCTATAAGCTAGACTGAAGTCACAGCAGTCTAGCCCAGGGCCCAGTCTAGCCGCTCCCCCCCCCTTTTTTTTTGTCTAAAATAAAAAAAGACTCTAAGAAAAACTAAATTTAAATGAATTCTTTGAGATAGCATCATTGTTTTCTATTGATTTAGTTTATTTTCTCTCTTTATCTAAAGTTGTATATAACAGAAAGTGAAGGCTGATAGGAAACAAAATAAACCAAACAATGACATATAATCAGGAAAAAAGATCAACTGAGGTCAGAGGCCATGCAGATGAACAATTATTGGTAGTAGATTTTGGTCAAGACAAACTTCTGGTCTTTTTGCACTTCTCTTTATCAACTTCAAGTTTAAAATGAATGCCAATCTCTACATTTTGAATTGCAAATTGCTCTTCTAAATCATAACATCTATTCTTGAAATTTCACATGTCAACAGCTCATTAATATCTACAGTAAATGTAGCTCTCTGAAAAGAACCACAGATTTTACATTTATTGAGACAGCTGGCACACAAAAATAGAGTTCCTTCAATTACAATATAGCAGAAGTTAACTTTAGTTTAAAATTTGTCTACAGAAATTTTTGATAAGACAATGAAGTAAATACTTTGAATAAGATTAGCTGCGTTGATAGTGATGCTTACACAGTATTTATAAATCAACAGAGGTTGTGCTTGGTATTTTATAATGGGCCACTTCAAAACCATGAACCATCATCACTTGAATGGAATATAAATGCAAATAATGGCAGAAGATTAAAAGTTCTAAGTTGATCTTCACAGTCATGAATGCAATATATGCATGTAAAAAACTCAACGTGCATTTTTATTTGCTGTTATTCTTATAGCTTGATGTCATTTAATATTAATGTTTAAATATAAGATAAGCTTTAATGAAAATAAGAAAAATAACACTACTCAGTGGTTCATCAGGATGAAACTGTATATCATCAGTTCCAGCTACTATTCTACTGGCTACCTAAATAAGTCTTCCTGCAAAAAAAAAAAAAAAAAAAAAAAAAATCCAGTTTTATTGAGGCCCAGAAATTATACAAGCTCAATAAATCAAACTGATCTTGACCTTGTGACAATTGTTTACATTAGAGAAAAAGAAAAAGATCAGTAATGTAGTACAGCCATTACAGAAAACAGTATGGAGAGTCCTCATAAAACTAAAAATAGAACTACTATCTGATCCATAAATTTCATTGCCAGGTATATACCCGAAAGAAAGGAAATCAGTATAACGAAGAGATATCTGCACTCCCGTGTTTACTGCAGCACTATTCACAATAGCCTAGCCAAGATATGGAATCTACCTAATTGCCCATATAGGTAGATGAATGGATAAAGAAAATATGTTATATATACATAATGGAATAATATTTATCCATAAAAAAATCAAATCATGTCTTTTGCGGCAACATGGATGGAACTGTGGGTCATTATGTTAAATGAAATAAGTCAGACACCAAAAGACAAGTATCACATGTTCTCACTCATATGTAGGAGCTAATAAAGCAGATCGCATGGAGGTAAAGAGTAGAATGATGGTTACCAGAGGCTAGGAAGGGAGGGAGGGCTTAAGAGAAGTTGATTAATGAATACAAAAATTAAGTTAGATAGAAGGAATAAGTTCTAGTATTTGATAATACAGTAGGGAAATTACAGTTAATAATTTATTATATATTTCAAAATAGCTAAAAGAATTATAATGTTCCCAACACAAATAAAAGATAAATCTTTAAAATGATATCCCAATTACAATCATCATTACACACTGTATACATGTATCAAAATATCACATGTACCCCTAAAATACGTACCACTATATCAATAAAAATTACAACAAAAATAAATAAGAAAAATATCGTGAGACAACTTTACAAATATACAAGTGTGATAAAAATTGGGGACAATGCCTTTTTCAAAAAAAATAGACATTTATAAATAGAAACCATATAGATGTTTGCATTTTGCTTAAAACAGAAAATTGGTAACAGCTTAAAAGGCAAGTGTAAAGAACTCGCTAAATAAATCGTAGTGTGTGTATCTGCATAAAAAATACTATGCAGCCCATAACAACTAATTGAAAAATCCTATTTGTGGCATGTTAAAGTACTATTAAAAATAAAAAAGAACATCTTTTGTAATAAAACTATATGTATCTACAGCAGAGATTACTACCTGTCTACCAAAATCTTCCCTTCTCCCACAGCTGGGTGTAGACATGACCATCAAGGTAGAGGTAGGTTTTATACCTCCATAAAACTGTATGTGGGAGCCAACTTGCTCAAGGCTTCTTGGGCACAGCTCTGAGACACAGTCCTCAAATTTGACACAGAATAAACCTCTTTAAATTAAAAAAAAAAAAAACTTTATGTGGATACTTAACTAAGTTTTTGTCCAGGGAATATGAACACAGGTGATATATGCTACTCTAGGTCCTCGCCTTAAAAGGACAAAGGTCTGCCCACTCTCTATGTCCTTCCTGGAAGGTGGAGCCTGGGAAAACCTGTGATCTAGTTTAGGCTCTTAAACAAAAAACCCTAGGGGATAGTAAAGGTACGAGATAGAAGGAACTCAAGTCCTCATGTAGTAGAGCCGCCCCCCTCTTAGCTCTGAACTCTCCACGTTTGTTTTAACCACAAAATATTTTTAGTAACTGTTATTCAAGCCACTGTGTTTTGGATCTTTTTATTATAGCCCCTTATTGTTTCATTCTAACTAATGTAGTATGATAGAAAAGTACCATAACTAATGTTCATAGCATGTATATTCAAAAAAGTGATAGCAGTAAGCTTTACTTTGTTTCCATGATGGAGTATACATGTCTTATTTTGCAATAAAGAAGACTGAAAAAGCAGGATTTTAATAAATTTTAAAATATAAATGATATTTAATTTTTCTCTGCTTCTTCTTTTGCTATCTTCCCTTAATGGAGAAGACAGCTATTGTACAGTTAAATAGATAATGTGTATTTTATATGAGCTAAAAAAATTCTCTAGAGCACCGGTTAGTAATTTTTCCTGTAAAGGGCCGGATAGTAAATACTTTAGGTTTTGCAGGCAAGTTAGTCTCTGTTGGAACTACTCAACACTGCCTTCGTATAACAAAAGCAGACAAAGACAATACAAAAATGAATGGGCATGTCTGTGTTCCAATAAAACTTTATTCAAAAAAATGGGCACCTTGCCTGTAAACCACAGTTTGCCAACCCCTTCTTTAGAATATAACTCTCACTGTTCCATATTATATAGATTGTTTTAAAACATTAAACAAAAATAATAGCAAATAGTGTTCATTCTCCATGACTAGAAAAATCTTAAAAAAATTGAAAATCTGAAAAGTAAACCAAACATGTTCTATAGAAACTTTCATATCCTATTCTTCATAGGAATGAAAAGTAAGCTCTCCTCAACCGTACACTGTTACCAAATGGCATTTATGAAGTATCTACCCACAGATGGTACTCTACCAGATATCGAAAGCAAGGAAGGTCCTTCATTTGCCAAGATGATGCTAGGACAGATTATCTTTAAGACCAGCCTGGGCAACATACAAAAACACCATTTCTACAATTTTTTTTAATTAGCTGAGCATGATGGTGTATGCCTATAGTTCTAGCTACTAGGGAGGCTGAGCCAGGAGAATTACTTGAGCCCAGGAGTTCAAAGTTATAGTGACCTATATTGTACTCTAGCCTGAGAAAGAGAGCAAGACTCTGTCTCTTAAAAAAAAAAAAAAGTCCACTTAGACAGATAAGAGACTGCATTAACTATAAACACAAACAAGAAAATGCTAAAGCAATCAGAAAGATAAGAGAATTCATCTGCAAAAGAATGACTTAAACTAGCAGCGGACTTCTCAAAAGCAAGTAAAGAAAACAGAGGAAAAAGTGCAGGAGGAGAGAAAAACCACTGTTAATATGCAATTACAGAACCAACTAAACTATAATTTGAGATCAAAGGAGAAATAAAGACACCGACAGACAAAGACAGAATTTACCACTAACAGATTCAGGTTGAAATAACTTCCAGAAGCAGGGCATTGGCATTAGAATGAAGAATAAGCAAAGAACTGGGTAAACCCCAGGGTAGATATCTAGATAAATGATGACTGTCAAAAAATAAAGTAATAACAGTGATGAGCAAAAAGGGTCACCAAAATGCTATATAACAAGAAATGTGACAAAGGGGTGATTTTTGTATTCCTTGTGAAAAGACTTTGATTAGAGGTTTACTTCTAATATTTATATAAAAAGGTTAAAGCTTTTTTATTCTAAAAAAGAAAATATAAATTTCATATATAACTCCAAATCAGGTACAGTGAGGAAGGGTATAAATATACTTCTAACTATTCGATGAAAGGCCAACAGGAGAGAGAAGAAAAGTAAAGAATAGGCAAGGTAAAGAGCATGAAATAAAATGGTAGAAATGTATCCAAATATTAGTGAATCACAATAAATATAAATGAACTAAATTCAGTTAAAGGACAGTTTGCCAGATTGAATTAAGACAATAAAATTCAGAAATATGCTGTCTTCAAGAGGTACATCCATGACATGAACATACAGAAAGATTGAAGATAAAAGGGCAGAAAAGATAACCAGGGGAAAAAAACAAGGAAACCCAATGTCATTATGTTCATTTCATATAAAATAGTCTTTAAAGAAAAAAGCATTATGTGGGAAATAAAATAAGAACACAAGGAGTAACTACACAAGGATACCCCTATTAATATATCTTCAGAATACATAAAACTAATAGAATTACAAGGAAAAATAAGAATTCTACCATCAGGATAGGAGATTTTAGTATACTCATCTACAATTAACAGATCAATTAGATAACAGAAGTTTTTAACAACAAAATTAACAAATTTGATCTAATGAACATACAGAACTCCATATTCAACAAAGACACAAAATTATTAAAAAATCATTTTTAAGTAAAGCAATTCAAAAAGATACCAAATAACTGATATCATGCAGAGCTTATTCTCTGACAATAATGTGGAAATCAATTCTAATTTAAAAAAAGATAAAGTTAAAAAATGTATTTGGTTAGAACATATAAAGAACTCTCAAAACCAAATGGTAAGATAAACAATCCAATTAGAAAATAGGCAAAATATATGAACATATTTTATCAAAGAGGATACACAGAAGGCAAATAAGCACATGAAAAATGTTTAAGATCATCAGTCATTAAAAAAATGTGAATTAAAACCACAATGAGATATCACTACACACCTATCAGTATTACCAAAAAAATAGTGACAACACCAAATTCTGGCAAAAATGCAAAGGAACTAGATCACTAACACACTGTTAGTGGGACTATAAATGGTACAGGCACTCTGGAAAATAGTTTGGCAGTTTTTTTAAAAAGTTAAACATGTAATTACCACATGACCCAATAACTGTACTTCCGTGAATTAATCCCAGAGAAATAAAAACTTATGTTCAGACACACACACAAAGAAAATTACATATGAATATTCACCCAGCAACTTTATTTGTCATAACCAAAAAACAGAATCACTGCAGATGCCCTTCAAAAGGTAAATGGCTAAACAAACTACGACCCATACATTATATGGACCACTACTCAGCATAAAAAAAGGAACCAACTATTGATACATGCAACAACTTGGATGAATCTCCAGGGGATTATGCTGAGTGTAAAAATAGCCAGTGCCAATAGTTTATATACTGTACAGTTCCATATTTGAAATGACAAAATTATAGACATGAAAAACAGATTAGTTATCACCAGGGTTAGGAATTGGGGATGGGGGGTGGCAGAAGAGGGAGGTGGATATGGTTATAAAAAGGCATCAAGAGGGATTCTTGGTGTTAAGTGTTTGTTATAACCTTTTTCTACACTGAACCTAATATACTATAAATACTTAGCATATTTTTCTACAACTTCTTTCTCTGGATGGTATATTGTAGAGCATGTAAAGGTAACAGTAGCTGCTTCTGGGAGGTAGAACTGGGGCTAGAAAGCATGGGATGTAGGAAGAAAAAGCACATTAGATTTACTTTCTGTATTTTGTTACCACTTGCATGTTTTGTCATGAGTGTTGGAATTATAGACTTAATAAACATGTTGAAATTTAAAAATATATTTGGAAATTTAAAAACATACCTGTAAATAAATAACCAGTGGAGCAAAGGAGAAATCACAATGTCTATTAGAAAATACTTAGAACTCATGGAAGAGAGTTAATGTGGTCCTGAGAGGGAACTATGTAGTTATAAATGTTATACTGAGCAAAAAGGAAGGCTTAAAAATAAAGAGCTAAGAATTTAATCTAAAAAGTACAAGAATGGTTCCAAGCCAAAGAAAGTACAAGGAAACAATAAAGATAAAAGTAAATATTAATTAGATAGAAAACAAAGATATCACTGAAAGAGTCAACAAAGCAAAAGCTGGCTCTTTGAAAATACTAATAAAATAGACAAATCTCTGCCAAGAAAGATCAAGGAGAAAGAAACAGACAAAAGGCACAAATAAGATAAAGAATGAAAAAAGTGCATAATTACAGCTATAGCAGAGTACAGTGAGCAATGGAGAGTGTCTTATGTGGTGCAACTAGAAGGAAAGGAGTGGCCAAGTATTGGCAGCAGTAGTGGAAACAGAAAGATCAATAAAAAGATGATTGGAAAAGTCCAGTGGTAAATGATGGTGGAATGAACTGGAAAAAAGAGGGGAGATGGAGAAAACTAGGTAGATTTGGGTTGTTTTAGAAGTCAAGATGACAAGATATGCTGAAGGATTAAATATGGGTTTGATGGAAAGACAGAAAAAGATTAAAGATAATTACTAAAGATTAAAGTTAGTACTCCCTACCACAGCATACAAGGTCTTCACAATATGGCTCCAGTTTAATTCTTCTAGTGTCAACTCTTATGAATCCAATTTACTTAGCCTACCTATCAAGAGTTACTAAAATTCTCACCATTCAGCTAGCATGCCATGCCCTTTCAATAGTTTCCCTCTTTCTGAAATGCTCTAATCACTTGTCATCTTTCAAGACTCAGCTCAAACTTCACCTCTGTGCAGTTTTCCACAAATCTCACATGTATATTCACTCCATTCTCTGGCTTCCCACTGTCCGCATCAAATAGCAGCAGTAGGAGGAGTAGGAGGAGTACAGGTTGAACATACTACACCCGAAATGAAAATCCAAAATCTGAAATACTCCAAAATCTAAAACTTTCTGCACACTGTTATGACACTCAACGGAAATGTTCCTTGGAGCATTTGAGATTTCAGATTTTCAGATTAGAGATGTTCAGCCAGTAAGTATCCTGCAAATATTCCAAAATCCAAACAAAATCTGAAATCTAAGAACAATACTGGTCTCAGGAATTTCAGATAAGGGATACTCAACCTGTTGCAGCAGTACTGTTAGAGGAGTATTAATAGATACTGAGGGCTTCCTATGAGGCACTGTTATAAACCCATTACATATAACAGATTATTTGACTTAATCCCATAAACAATCTTATAAATAAAGTACTATTATTATGCCTTTTTCATAAAAAAACCAAGGTATAAAAAGATTAAATAACTTGACAAAGATTATAAACCTAGTAAGTGGAGAAGCTAAGATTTGAATACATGAATTCTGGCTTAAAAGCCCATATACAACCTCCCGGTAGAGCCAAAGGATAGGAAGTTGGTGGAAATACAAAGGATAGGAAGTTGGTGGAAATACAAAAGGATAGGAAGTGGTGGGGCCACTATGGAAAACAGTATAGCAGTTCCTCAAAAAATTAAAAAGGGAACAACCATATCATCCTCCAGCAATCCCACTTCTGGTTATTTACCCAAAATAATTAAAATCAGGATCTTGAAGAGATACCTGCACAGCTATATTCATCACAGCATTATTCACAGTATCTAAGAAGTGGAGCAGCACAAATGTCTACCAATAGATGAATGGATCTACAAAATGTGGTATATACATATAGTGGGATATCACTCAGTCCAAAAAAGGAAGGAAATCTTGCAATATGTGACAAATGGATAAACCTTAAGGTTTATGCTAAGTGAAATAAGCTAGTCACAAAAAGACAAATACAGTATCATGAGTCCACTTAAATGAATGAGGTATTTACAGTAGTCAAACTCATGGAGACAGAAAGTAGAATAATGGTTGCCAGGGGCTGTGGGGGAGGGAGGGCAGGAGAATGGGGAGTTATTGCTTAATGGGTACAAAGATTCAGTTTTGCAAGATCAAAAGAAATCTGTTGCACAACAATGTGAATATACTTAACACTACTGAACTGTATGCTTAGAAATGGTTAAGATGGCAAATTTTATGTGTTTTAACTATAATTTTTAAAAAAATTATTAAAAGCATGTCCACAGAACAGAGATATAAAGTACCACTTTACATGTAAAGCAGAAATGGCAGATAGGGCTGGGCGAGTAGATTGAACCCAACTATGAAGAGTATCAAATGTTAAAATGAATATTAAATGAGAAAATATTGAAACCTGGCTCAGATCAGGAAAACATTCCATAAATGTTCCTTTCCTTCAGACTTTCTCCTCCATGGAATAGAGAGATATTAAGACTTTCAAGGAGTGAATTCACCAGATTTATGAAACTCCACACCCTCGTGCTTTTCTTCTAAACGTTTGGCTGTTTCTTCTCAATCTTCTTTGATGACTTCTCTCCATTTGCCCATCCCTTAAAAGTTGCTCTTGCCTGAGTTTCTATCCCTGCCTGTTTTGTGTTTCACTATATTCACTTTCAGGGTGATTATATTTACTTCTTTGGTTTTAACTACCATCTATTCACAGATACTTCCCAAATCTCTTATCTTTAGCTCTAGATCTCCCACTCAGGCTCCTAATACATATACCCAACTAGATCTTTCCACCTAGATATGCTAACTGGCACCTAAAACTCAACATCTTCAATTCTGAATACATTATCTTCTCTTCCCCCAGCTCTATCCCTACACCTGAACATTCTCTTGAATTCCTCACATAAGTAATGGAAATTGGCACTACCATCTACCATATATTCACACCAGAATCCTTGGTGTCATTTGTAATTCCTCCCATTCACTAGCCTACTATATCTGATCCATCACCAAAAATTTTTGATATAACCTCAAATCCTTCTACCTTTTTTTTTTCATCCTGATTGTCACTACTTTATTTCAGGTCATCTCTCAACTATACCATTGCAAATAGCCACCTAGCTGATCTGCCTACCCTTCTCCAACCAATTCTCCACTGTATTGTCCTATAATATATACCTGATCATTTCATTCCCATGCTTACAAGCATTCAATAGCTCTTAAATGTCTATAGGATGAAGTAATTCCTTGACCTGAGCTTGACATAACTTTGCAGCTTCATCTTTCTACCCCAAATTCCAACTCATTCCCTGTTCAAAGACTCATATATTCTCTGTGCCAATCATGCTTAATTACCTGCAGTTTTCCAAACAGGTTGTGTTCCCTTTCATCCCTTAAGTCTTTGTACATGTTGCTTCATCTGTCTAAAACATCTTTCCCAACTCCATCCTTACCATTTCATCTCATCCAATGAACTCCTACTTGTTCAAGACTTGGCTAAGGTGCCAACATCTACAGGAAGCCCTCTCACTGAGTTAGGTGTCCTGCTATAGTACCTTATATATACATACCTCCATCAAATAACTTACCATAGCACACATGTCTGTTTACTTCTTAATTTCCCTTCTTACACTGTGCATCAGTATCTTATCATTCGCCTTTGTATCCTTAACGTCTAGCATAATTCCTTGCACAAAGCAGATGCTCAATAAAGATGAATGAATAGTGATAGTGTAAAAGCCTGATGAAACCAAAACGCAAGGTTGCTGACTGCATACTTTAATTTTTAGCCACAGATTATATCTCTAATAACAGCCATTTATCCACAACGTGTATGACATCAATAAAGGTAACTCATCACCAAACTGACCATCACCAAACTCGCACGCGCACACACACCCACACACACAAATGTATGCACTAATACTTATCTATTCATTCATCAAATATCTAATGTACACCAGAAACTATACTAGGTGCTGGAGATACAAAGATGAATAAGATCTGTGATTTAAGAGTTTAAAGTATAGTGGGGGAGACAGGAAAGTGAACAATTAGGAGTGTGATAAATGCTATGATTCTCTTATACTCTTATATAGTGTTATAAGATCCCTGGCATAGTTGTGACACATACCCAGTAGGGTTAGAGGAAAGAGGATTTCCCTGAAGAGGTGGCATGTAAGACAAATGTTGAAAGACAAATAGAAGTTAGCCAGGCTGAGGGGCAGAAAGAGGCAATCCAGGCTGAAGGAATAGTTTATGCAAATCCCAGACAGAAAGTGGGAATATAAAGTGATGACTACGATATGTTCAGCTACTGTTAATTTCAGAATTGGTGGTGATTACAGCTAAAGGTACAAATAGAAGAGATAAGGCTGGAGGTGTGAGCAAAGCCAGATCATAGAGGGCACTATATGACATAAAGAAAATTTGGGCTTTCTCTTATAAGCCAGTTATGTCTAAACTGACCCAGACCCATTCACTTCAACCACAGTAGCTCTGTTTTCATCTTTTTACGTTGTTTATGTTTCCACATTAGATTTTTTTTAACTTGGAAAATCACTAACATAGGCAGCAGAGAAACACGGAAGGATTTCATGCAGCACAGTGATGTGACTGGCTGCAGTGTGGCAAATGGCCTAGAGGCCTGGAGATTAGTCAGGAGGTTCTGAGCTTACCTAACTGAGAAAAGACAAGGGTCTGAACTAGGGAAGTAGCAATGAAAGGGAGAGAATGGGGATATGGTAGAGAGTTACTAGAGTTATGTTTTCAAAATATGTAGCACACTACCTGGAATAGCTTGATAAATATTAGCTATTATCATCATCATCATCATTATCGTCATCTACAGAACCTGGTGACTAAATAAATTTGAAGGCTAAAGAAGAAAGAAAATCAACAGATGTTCCCAAGTGTCTGAGTTAAGCAACTGAATAGATGATGTTACCATTCCAAATGACTAGGAATAAGATGCTGTTGTTTATTGGGTTTTGTGTATTTTAAGGTGAAGATGGGAGTGATGAATTCAGTATTAGCATGCTAAGTTTAAGGTGCCTGTGGAACATCTAGATAAAGATGTCAAACAGTAAGATACATGGAGAGATAGGGCTCAGGACAGATTCAGATCAGGCAACATCAATAATGTAGGCAGACAACCATTACCCTCAAATAATGGTGCCCATATGAGCCCCCAAATCTAAGCTTAAGATCTAAGAGAATCAATACCTAAATGTATCTGAACTCTCAAAAGCCACCACGCCCGAGGATGTACAACAGAAGAAGAAAAAAGGCATGTCACATTGAAATGCTATTTTTATTGAGCTATTAATATAAGGTCTGAAGACAAGCACATTATCAAGTTTTTCTAATTGATTTAACTGTTTATCAAAGTAAGATCTAGCTTCTCATACTTTTTTTTTAGAGCCAAATTTAGCAGTGGGGGGTTGTATAGCAACTTTAGTGACATTAATGTTAGTAAATTCTGATAATCCACTACCATTGGACCACCAAGCTTCTTATACTGGATCAAACTTTATTTTGGGTATACCAGTAAATCATATGTGATTTCTAAAATAGTCTTCATTCTGGGAAGACCTTGGGTTTTGCAATAAGAAAACACAAAATAAATTAGAATGTAAAATCAGACATGTACTAGGCAAGGTAAAGTTAGAAAAGTTACTTAATGTCTCTATGCCCCACAGTCCTCAGATGTTAACTTGGGATAACACCACCTACCTTACTTGGCTGTGATGGGAATTAAGTTATATAACGTGCATAAAAAAACTAATATGGTGACTAGCACATAGTGTGATTTACACAAATAATAATTTTTACTATCACTCTACCTTTGACAAATGTGCAGGAAGTATTTTATTTTTAATTTTAGATTAACTAAGGTTAGCTAAAATAAATTTGAATTTATATTTTAAAGTATAATGACCCAGTACCTGGGTTTTCAAGGTGGCAGATTTTTTTGACATGTGAATCCATGCTACTTCAAAAAGACTGAATTGGGAGATTAATACAAGCAGTTGTGTATACAACAGTGAAAGAAAATTCCAAAATTAGGACCTGTATGAAAATGAATCCACTTTTACAAGGGCATACCTCTAACCCTTCTTAGGGATAGGCAAAGATATAAAATGTAACCAAAATGTTAAAAAAAAAAAAAAACCCTCTATCGGGTGGTGGGCAGGTGAGAGGGGGGAGGAGGGGATGGGTGTATGCTTACATAATGAGTGCAATGCGCACCACCTGGAGTACAGACACCCGTGAAGCTCTGACACAGCGGGGGGCGGGTGAGAGGGGTGGCAAGGGCAATATATGTAACCTTAACAGTATTTGTACCCCCATAATATGATGAAATAAAAAGAAGAAAAATCCATCCAGTAACTGGTTAATATGCTTTCAAAATAAATTTAGAAAGGGATAAATGTAAGTAATTAATGCTACTTTTTAGATTCCTACATATTTATAATGGGATAATATATGAGAAACCACTATAAATAATGACAAATCTAATTACTCTTTGTATTCTGGCATTCTATAATCACTGCATTTAATATATAACAGAAAATAGAAAGCCCATTTCTTCTTCTTTCTTTTCTGTTCCTATTCAATAAACATTTAAAGTGCAAAGATACAATGGTCAAAAGCACTACATAGGCAGGTGGAAGATTAGGGAGTTGTTTTTTTTTGGGGGGGGTGCAGGAATGGAGAGATTTAAACTATGCTTTATCTTTAGTTTTCCATCAACTTCCTTTTTACCACCATATTTAAGGGGAAAAAAAAGAGAACAAAATTATAGTCAAGACTTTTCTAAGTTTAAATTTCAATGAATTTTAAGAAAGCCATACTCAAAATCTACTGACTGATTTTTACAACAATCAAATATGAAGCCTAAAATACAACAGCACATATAGGTTGTATACACCCACACACACATATAAGAAAAAGAGCAGGTGTAACATATCCAAGCCTCTTAGAGAATTACTTACTGTTAAAAAACAAAATCACTCATGAGAAAAATAAAATTATGATACATTTGGTTTATTCTCAAAAGAAACAGATCACTATTTCACAGACTAGTAAAACTTGTATGTTATATATTTCACATAGTATTGGTGAAAAACAATTCAAGCCCTTTTTCTAACTTAAGTTTATATATGATGTATAGACACATACATATTATAGACATACATATGTGTATTTATTTAAATTTTAATATTGTATAGAGATACTCAGGAAGTATTAAATGCTGCCATTGATATACTTACGAATCAAGATGCAGAACCCTCTGGCCACTTCTCGAACATGCAGCTGCAATGATGGATTCAGGCAAACCTATAAAAACACATATCTATATGATTTGGAATGTAGAAATATATATTTTTTATACAAAATGTTTAATACATGCCATTGTTGTATAGAATAGTTTAAGAAGACATCCATCCTTGTGTTCAAAATTATAAAGTTTATATTAATTACATTGTTAGAAATTTTTTAAACATATACCACTAATACTGAAATTTTTATTATGTGAAAGAGATATTCTAAAAAAAAGTACGTAAATTCTTTTTATCTACAAATTACCACAAATGAACAATTGTAAACACATTGTTCATACAGCACTTTGATATTTAGGAACCATGTTTATACACTAGCTCATGTGATCCTCCCAACTACACTGCAAGATAAGCATCTGCATATGCATTTTAGAGATAAAAAAAGAACCTGGGTACAAATATGTTAACTTGTTGCCCAATGCTTAAAAAAAAAATTCTGGAGTTGAAATTTGAACACAGATCTAATTCTAAAGCCACAATGTCTCTGAGGGGTAATGGCACATGTTTTTTAGTTTAAGAAATATGTTTGGTAGTCTAAAAAGAGACCATTTACAATAGGGGCCAGTTTTCTGTCCTTCAGACCGTTGAAGGACAGGACTATAGTTTAAAAAAACAATGAACAAATTCCTATGCACACTGCACATATCTTACTTTGAAGTGAAAAAACAAATGGGCAAAAACACCCACATGTGGCCCACGGGCCGTAGTTTGAGGACACCTGATCCAGACAACCCCGTAAGTTTGTGAAATTGATAGGCTGTTCCAAGGTTAAATGGTAAGGGCCTATCTTCATGCTTAGAATAATTAAAATAACAAACTATTAATAGAGTTAGCAATGTCTTTATAGCCAAGATTTCATATTCTTTCCCACTCATTCAATAAACAGAGTTCCCTGAACATAGGAGGCACATAGATTCTCTATAGATAGCTGCTGAAGAAAAGGAGAAAGAGAAAATGGGAGAAGGGGAGAGGAAAGGAGTGATAGATGGTAAGAAAAAAAATAAGGCAATTCCTGGCCTAACAGAGCTTAGTGTCTAAAGAACGAGAATTTTAAAAACTTAAAATAATAAGTGTGTTTAAAACTGTTGTAGAAACACAATAGAAAGAAACACTCCCTCCCTAGAGGGGAGTCATGGAAAGCTCCCAAGAATAGAAGACACTTGGTGGGTCTTTCAGGATCTATATCAACCCAAAATGAAGAGTATAAAGAAGGAAAAAGGGAAGTGGAAGGGAGCATTCCTGGCAAAGGATAAAGGGAGAACCAAAAGTTTAAATGTTTAATGCAATTCTATAGTGCTATGAACTCTTTCACTAAAATGAAACATCCTAATATCCTTGCATTTTTACCTAGTAGAAAAGAGACAGCACCATTCTTTTGGCAAGGGTTTAAACTACACACTAAACATCAAAGATTTCAAGAAAAGGGCTGGTCACAATGGCTCATGACTATAATCCCAGCGCTTTTGGAAGCCAAGATGTGAAGATCGTTTGAGTCCAGAAGTTAGAGACCAGCCTGGGCAACATAGCAAGATCCCTACAAAAATATTTTTTTAAAAAAATTAGCCAGGCATAGTGGCACAGGCCTGTAGTTCTAGTTATTTCAGAGGCTGAGAGAAAGGATTGCTTGAGCCTAGAAGTTCGAGGCTGTAGCAAGCTATGATTGTGCCACTGCACTCCAGCCTGGGCAACAAAGTAAGACTCTGTTAAAAAGAAAAAAAAAAGAAAGAGAGAGAGAAAGAAATAAAAAGGAAAGTTATTGTCTTAATATAAAAAGCAATATGCATATGAAAACAATTGGCACAGTCAACTTTAAAAAGAGTTGGACTGGACTATTTCACTTAGCATAATGTTTTCTAAGGGTCATCCATGTTGCAGCATGGATCATTATTTCATTATGTTTTTTATAATTAAGTAATATTCTATATATAGATATACCACATTTTCTTTATCCATTTTTCCATCAATGGACATTTAATTTATTCTCACATCTCGATTATTGTGAACATTGCTGCAAGAAACATAAAGCCAGTCACAGAAGGACTAATACTGCCTAGTTCCACCTGTGTAAGGTATCTAAGATAAGCAAATAATACACTCAAAGAGTAGAATAGTGGTTGCCATCAGTTTAAGGGAGAGGAAAATGGGGAGTTGCTAATCAACAGGCATACAAGATGAATAATTTCTAGAGATCTGTTGTACAACATCACATTCATAGCTAACGACACTATATTGTACACTTAAAAATTTGTTAAGAGGGTAGATCTTATATTAAGTGTTCTTATCTCCATAAAACAAAAATTAAAAACAAAAAGTAGTTGGAGCCAAAGTGTGGGGTCTGAACATGAACCTCTAAGCAAGAGAGAGTCTTGAAAGGATTTTAGCCAAAACAGCATGATAAAATCAGTTTCAGAAAAATAAAACTCTAGTCACAGCATTAAGAATAAACATGTATAAAACTGAAGTTTTGGGGCTTTTTAAAAATTCTTATTTAGGAAAAGTTAACATACTTAAAGTATTGCTAACTTAGTAAAATAAGTAAAATGACCACTTGTTTTGTTTAAATTAATATTTATGAGCTCAATTTCAATAGCACTCAAATCCATGATTAACTGCAAAATAAAACCTCTTTCAACACTTAAAAAAGTGAATTTCTGAATCGTTACTAAAATTCACACATTCTTGTGAGGCATTCACATGAAACATACATAGGCTTATAATGGACACACTATACAGTCTCTCCCATGAGGAAAAGCCAGAGGTGAGTTAGAAACAATCTAGATCAGGGTCAAATCACAAAGTATTCCACTGGAAACACTGTAAAATGTGTTAGTACAAGTATAAGTACAATGTTTTCAACTGGAGAATGGGGCTAATGATACATCCCATACAGGTGTAGGGAAGACGTAGTACAAAATGATATGAAACACTTTTACACAGTACCTCCTGGCAAATTCCTGCCATTCAATAAATGTTGATTCTTTTAACGCCTCTTTATACCCCTCCAATATGATTAGTTATTTGAAGGGAAAAAAAAGGCTATCACTTGCTTCTTATTTGCTTAAATTAACTTCAAAGATCTAGCAAAATTTAAAAAAAAAATTTAACATTGTTTTTTAAAAAGTCCAATAATAGCCTTTTCTACATGGATACCACAGAAGTTCATCAAATATTTAATATCATTTAAACATTTCACATTATTAAATATTGTCAATAAATTCATTAGTGAAGTTATAACAAAGAGCTTTTGCTCTGTCATAGTATATTATAGGAAACATATAAGTCTGATGTAAGACCAACAACTTTGGCAACTCGTTTTTATTAAACACTAGTAAACATCAGGTATTAAATTATCATTTCATAATAGTTGTAATGAGGGAAACTGAGGTTTGCTCCATCATGCCCTTCTCAGTTGCAGTTCTGTTATAAAGTTGAAAGCTAGAAATATACACACACACACACACACACACACACACACACACACACACACACACATATATGAGAAGCTTATGTAATGTTATATGAGCATATACCAACGTGTATAGTCCCAGCTTTCTGCAATTTTCTAAAACCTGTCTAGATAAAATAGAGATGTTTCAGTGCCAACTGAGGGAGCTAGGCTAAAATCGGGACCGAAAAGGCATAAAATTATTATTTTCAAGAATCTCACCTAAAATATATAGGAATGAAATGATTACTAATTTTTCAAAATCTCCCTTTAATCAATACCCTTAATGTTGAACCTTATCATTTACAAGTATAATATTTAGGTTAGTTATAAGAATTCTAGAAGAAAATGCTGGAAAAACTCTTCTAGATATCAACCTAGGCAAAGAATTTATGAAGACTACCCCAATAGCAATCAAAGCAATAACAAAAATAAGTAAATGGGACTGGATTAAATTAAAAAGCTTCTGCACAGCTAACGAAATAATCAACAGAGCAAATAAAAATAGACAACCTATAGAATCGGAGAAAATATTCACAAGCTATCCATCTGATAAAGGGATAATAACCAGAATCAACAAAGAACTCAAACAAATCAACAAGGAACAAACAACCCCATTAAAAAGGAGGCAAAATACATGAACAGAAGCTTTTCAAAAGAAGATAGCCAATAAACATGAAAAAATGCTCAACATCACTAATTATCAGGGATATGTGAATTAAAACCACAATGAGATATCACCTTACCCTTGTTTGAAGGGCTTTTAATAAAAAGTCCAAAAACAATAGATGCTGGCAAGGATGCAGAGAGAAAGAAACACTTATACACTGTTGGTGGGATTGCAAATTAGTACAACCTCTATGGAAAACAGTACAGAGATTTCTCAAACAACTAAAAGTAGACCTACCATTCAATCCAGCAATCCCACCTACTGGGTATTTACCCAAAGGAAAAGAAGTCATTTTATCAAAGACACCTGCACTCAAATGTTTATTGCAGCACAATTCCCTATTGCAAAGATGTGGAATCAACCCAAGTGCCCATCAATTCACAAGTGGATAAACAAAATGTGATATATGTATACTATGGAATACTACTAAGCCACGAAGAAGGATGACATAAGGCCTTTTCCAAAAATTTGGATAAAACTGGAGACCATTCTCCTAAGTGAAGTATTTAAAGAATGGAAAAACAAACACCACATGTGCTCACTATTAAACTGAACTGATGAGCACACATGTGCACAAAGGGAAGTGAAACTCAGTGGAAATCAAGGGGGCGAGGGGGGAGAAGGGGATGGGTGAAAACATACCCTAACAGATACAATGAACACTATCTGGGTGATGGGCACACTTATAACCCTAACTGAAGCATAACAAAATCAATACATGTAACCAAAAACTTCTGTACCCCTACAGTATTTTGAAATTAAAAAAAAAAAGAATTCCTCAGCAGAGTGACAAATTAGGGAGATCCCTAGATGCATATTAGGAGGAGCTCTGTATTCATAGGCTTATCTTGACAACGTTTTCCACAATAAATTTATGATAGGATTTTTTCAAGCATAATCTAAATATAAATAAAGATTACTTTATTAACAAGAAAAAAAATCATGTCGTACATCTTGAATACATACCATTTTTATTCATTAGTTATACTTCAATAAAGTTGAAGTTAAAAAAAGTAAACAATCTTAAGGAGCCTCAGCAAAAAGTAAAGAACAAAAATATTTAGGTTAGTTCTCCATGACATATTTTTAAAACTGTATTAGTATCTGGAATTGATTTTTCCTAACACTATACTTACACAAGATAAACATAAAGTACTTACACCACTCACATCATATTGAACAATAAATAATAGATTCCCCTGACAGGACTTTGATGACCTGGCAAAGCCCGAGTGCTTTCAGCCCAAATCATATGAAATCATAAATCACTCTTTATTTTATAGAACATTTCAAAATGGATTCCTGCTTTCTACCTTGAAAGTCATTTCACGTGTTATTTATAACCAGTGAAGACCAGAATGGAAAGAAAATTACATAGAACTAGAAAATTTACTGTGACTCCTTTTATAAAGTATAACTTCATTTTTAAGAAAAAAAATAGAATTATCGGCAAAGAAAAATTTTTACATACAATAAGCTTTTAGAGTCACATCTTTTATTTTACTACTTATACAACTCTATATAGAGACCTTCTACATCATCATAAACAAATTATAAACAACATTTGGTATAAAACTGACTAGCTTGAGCAATGCAAAGGTAAGACTACATATTAATACTTAACTCATGTTGCATCCACTCCAAAAAAAATGACATCAGAAAATTAGGCAGAAACTGAATTTCAACCAGGTTCAAGTAGTCTTGTTGATTCCTATCTTAAATTCTATATTGAAAGTTCATATCTTAAGTCTACTTTTTAGTGGCTACCTTAACACACAGAATGCCACACTAGGAAAAAAATGTTTTTCCTTGGGGCCATGGCATTTTATTACAAAAATAGTATAAAAACTTTGAAAACAAGACAATCCTTTCTAATTTAATGAAAATTTGTTACTTTTTATTGCTTTCTGTGTTTCAGTGACATGCAACTTGAAAAACAGTTCATGCTGTTCACAAGGTACAGAGACATGTGAGTTAACTATGCGTCAGGAGGCCCCGGGCTCAAAACTAGTGAGAGTTAAATACAACGCACATGGTAGTTAATGTCTTATAAAGATAAAAACTGCCAATGAAGTACCCTAAGGAACCACCAAGACTTACAGATAAAAATATTTTTTAAATTAACAATGATTTTTATTCACTTTGACCCCCCACAAAATACCAAACATATTAGTAAATGTAGTAATTTAAAATCTACAGACTTCTTTCTCATGGGAGAAAATATTATATTTATAGTTACATAATTTTTAGAATTTTAAAAAAGTATACTATCCATTAAAATAGCAATTTGGAAAATTTCTGTTAATTTTTTAAAATTCAATATAGTATGAGCTTTTAGAAATGCCTAATAACAAAAAAAAAAAAAGCTTTCAGTATTCAGAGTATTGAATTAAGAGTCAGGGGGACTGGGTTTTTTTCAGGTATATACTAAAAAGCTGTGACCTTGGGAAAGTCACTTAACCATTTTGGAATCCAGCTTCCTTACAGATATCCTTATTAAATAAAATGCAGGGCTTGGAATAAGTGACCCAAAGATTTGTTTCAAGTTCTGAAAGGAGAGTTCTAATGCTAGATCAACAATTTGGCTTCATTCTTCAGCCAATTATTTGAAACATAAAAATAGGATTCTGAGAAGATGGCAGCAGTTGTCGAATCCTCCCTAAGACTCCTATAAAAACAGTGCAACCAGGACACCAAAATCAAACCCTCAAGGACAACATACAAACAAAGCCAGATGATAAAATATCCTCACAAATCCCAAAATGCAAGTGGGTTGTTGGGGACTGACATTATACTTTTTTGGTTTAAGAATTAAATTTAGTGAGTAATGTACGTGCTCTGCCCAGAGCGTTTGAAAATAATGTGTTTTGGGCAGGGTCCTTGTGACAAACAAGGTTGTTGCCTAGAGGCATAACAAAAGGACCTGAGTTTCTGCACTAAGGCAAGAGCTGCCCCGCCCCACGGCAGTGGGGATCTGGTGGCCACACAATAAACACATTGTTCCTTTGATTGCTGCTTACCCCCACATAAGATGGCTGCTTAGTCAATGTTGGGTAAGATCCCTCAAGGGAGGGGCGACCAAAGTCAGGCACAGCCACAGGTGATCAGCCTAAGAGGAAGTGGGGACAAAAAATGCCCCCTGTGGCTGCCTTGCCCAACCTTGTTAATCTCGGTCTGTGATCTATGCCTGGCGCCTAGAGCAACCACCTAAAAACCTTGAGTCAGGGGACATCCGTGTCCTTAAGGCTACGTGGTTACATACAAAAAAACTAACTTTTATTTTTTAGAGTATAAAAATAAACTGACCAGTGCTTTCGTCACTCGAGTCATATAACCGTGTTTGTGTGTGCATCTGTGTTTTTCTTTTGTGTTCTGTGTTCATCCCCCGTCCTGTAAACAGGCCACAGCAGTGGGTCATTACAAGTGAATCGTTATAAGACCCACATGGTATCAGAAAGTGTGTAAAAGAAAATGAAAAGACAAATTTATGAGAGCCCTTAAAGCCAGAAAACCCCAAAATTGCTATCAAGCTGAAAGCTTGGCAGGCCATTTTGAGAACAGCAGCATAACCTGGGAAGGACTTTGCAGGCTTCCACTTGTGGATAAACACAAAGGAATGGTGGGGGGTATGTCCCCAATATGAACTTAGGAAAGTGACAAACCAAAGTCTCCTTCGAGACAAATCCCTGCACGGAGGAGTAACTGTTAGGAACTTAATCTAAATCCAGAAGAACAGGGAAAACAGGGGCAAAGGAAATAGAAGGTCCAGACAAAACTAGAGGAGGGTAACAGAGCCAGCAGATCTCAGTCTATGTGTTTTATTACTTCATGAAAACACAAGAGAGAAAGATCTAGAGCAGCTAACTTAGAAGAGCTATCCTGGCCCATCCTTCCTATTAAAAGCACAGGGAAAACTCATTTCACTTAAAAATGAGCAACACGACTCACAACTAAAGGACATGGTGAGCATTGTAGAGGGGAAGGGCATGCCTCTAACCCTCCCTAGGGAGAGGCACAGATATAAAATGTAACCAAAATGTTTGTACTCTTATAATTTCCTGAAATAAAAAAAAAATAATCCTCAATTTTTGTCAATCACATCGGCAAATACAGAAAAGAATTTTAATATATAGTACTGAAAATGATATGAGTAAACAAGTATTCTTTATGGGGTTTCAAATAAAAGAGCAAGTTTGGAAAGCAAAAAAAAAATGAGCAACACAAAAGGATCTCAGTTGAATCTCATTCAATGCATATTAAAAAAGAATAAGAAGCAAAATAACATCCCAACAATTATGAAAGAATGTCAGAAAGACAACCTCACAAATCAGATGAAAACTATTAACCAATCTATGTGATTATGTGCTAAAATTCCTAAAAGAAATTAAGGAAATAGCTCTGAGAGAACAACATAAATTAGAATTAGAAAAACTCAAAAGTGAAGTAATTAGAGAATAGGAACATTTAAAAAAGAATGAAATGAGTTAAGAAATTAAAGAAAAAAATCATTTCAAAAATAACTAAACTAGAAGGAGCACAAAAACAATGAAACACAATAGATAGATGTTTTAGGAAAAATTGAAGATGAGTGGTCACTCTTGCCTGTGAGCTCTCATGTGGCTTTGTGGTCTCCGTGCACTCCCCACTGATACCCTAGGCTATGCAGGTTGTGGGGACGGGTGTGTCCCAAGGATCTCGCACTGAGACATGTTTCAGGGCAAAGTGTTTCCTAAACTGTGGAACATATGGCATGTTATGTTTAAAAAGGACAGCTCTTGTCTTTTAGATATATTCTGAAATATTTACAGATAAAATGATAGGATATCTGAGATTTGCTTCAAAATAATCCAGGGTTGGATGGTGAAATGACAAACAAGGTACACAATATAGAGAAAACAAGACTGGCAATGAGTTGGTAACTGTAGAACCCAGGAGACTAGTACATGGGGGTTATTTTATTCTGCCTTTTTACATTTGCAATTTTCTATAATAAAAAGCTTAAAAATAAAATAAATAAAATTTAAAACCAAAATTTAGAGAACCAATAAAAGATTGGGCCTACAAAATACAATGATTCCCTGAAAAACAGAGGGATAGTATTTATTTAATATTCTGTTTTTTATGTAAATAGAGAAAACTATATCAACTCAAATTCTCTTAAAGGTTTTATTAAGTAATGTAAATATTTGCTATAGACCTTGCCCATGCCAGGAAATGAAATAAACAGTCTCTACTACAATTAATTTTTACTTAATTTTCTTAACACTAATATTTCTATTGTATCAATTTTTTTGTGACCACAATGATCTTTTCACAGCAAAGGAAACCCCAGCCAAGTTCTCTTCAAACTTAACATAATATTTAACTTGTGATGAGGAAAATAAAGTTTCTTTGTTAAGAACATATTTTACTTATGTGCCACAGAAGAAATATGACCTTCATTGTATTACTTATAAAGCTACGAGTCTAAAATAGATGAAAGAGAATGAGTGCTGATTTGAAGAATGTTATTAAATCATACAAAAAATAACTTTTTCCCTTATATGAAAGCCTATCATGAAATCTATTTTTTATAAATAGAGATAAAAACTTATAAACTTCATGAACTAACTTTGAAAGTACCTATGAATTTGTTGCTTTTAACTATATAACATACCTTAAGGTACAAATACTTCGAATTAAGTCAACAATGTAGTTTCATTATGGATTTAAGAGAAAACTGCCTACATGCCATTGAGAAAACACTAAGGATAATTATTTCATCCTGCATATTAAAAAGCTGAACAGTGATTACACCAAGTTTATTAAAGTAAAACAGGTAAAGGATAACATTTTGTCTAATGAAGATAATTGTATTACATTAAGAATTTTACATACTATTTGAAAAAGGATGAATCAAAATCAATGTAAAACATTCATGAATCACTTTTCAGTTTTTATACTTTAAAATATTCAAAATACTTAAGCAGCTTGACAATTACATTTCTTTTTCATTTCCTCTCTAAAATTGTAACTATAATGTACTGCTAAAGAAAATATTTGAATCACCCAATCTCTTAACAAAAAAATGTTTTCATTTTTCCATTATTTTCCAGTCTTTCTCCACATGTATACATGTGGCAACAGAGGATGGGGAAACTGAAACAAAGAAAGTTCAAATAATTTGCCCCAAGTCATATCCTCAGTAAACGGCAAAGTTAAAATTGGAACCTAGACAGTCTGAATCTGAAGTCTGTACAGTTTAGTACTAAACTGTTTCAGGATACCTCTTTGTACATCTCCACCAAGCAACCTTATAATTAATTCTGTTTCCCAAATGACCTGATTCTAGGAAGTGAGCACTCTAATTGATGAACCTCAATAATGCTATAAAGGTATGTTCTACTTTGTAAATTAGGAAACATATTCAGTGGCAGCTAATAAATGTAGAAGGAATCAAAGATCAGAAAAAAATCATTTTGCAAGTCCCAATGAAAATACTTACAGAAGAATTACCAATTGATGTTAAAACAATTATGTGAATTGTTGATATCAAACTGAACATATGTACAGTGCCCAATGAACAACATACAGATTATTTTCTATACACAGGAGAAAACATATCTATACAATTGGGGCTTCAGACTGTCATCATCCCAATCCAGGGTCAACCTTAGCAACACTCATAGTGGGATCAACCACACTACTATGTGTTTTCTGGTACTCTCCAACATGACATCCACATCACCCAAGATATATTCTAGCCAAAAATGTTAACCTTGAATGCATCAAGCCTTTAAATATAACTTTCAGTTTACAGGAAAAATACAGAATAGAGGAATAAGGTAAATTATGTTACAAGGAAGAAAGCATCCCAAAGGTAGAACACTCTGTAGGGTCACTAACCCTGTTTCTGCAACACCTACCATTAAAAAAAAAGAACTACACTAGAATAAAACAGATTTTACAGGATATAACCAGAAGCAATGCATGGTACTGAATTGGACACGAATTTGTACTTATCAGCCGTAAAGAGTATGTGGGTGGGGAGTTGGGCAAAGTTAAATATGGGCTGTGTACTAGAGATAAAAATGTACTGAAATGGATGGAAAGGTGAGGATTGATGACTGAAAAAAACTTGCACAACAGTATGTAGAGAATAATCTTATTTTCACATGAATGTGTGTGTTTATGACATTATATAATTCCTGGGGGGAAGGCTTGAAAAGCTGAGAACCAAAGGGCAAAAAAATACATTTACTTTGGTAAAGTGGTATAACCTAGTGAAGCTGAAGATTTGCAAACCTAAGAATACTATATAACAGCAGTGTGAGAGTATGTGTGTGTGAATGTGAGTGGAAGTCACACTATCTGCATCTGTAGATGAATCTAACAAGCATAACACCAATCAACAAAAGCAAGTCAAAGAATAAATATGGTAGAATTCTGAAAGTTATGCAAGGTTCAAAAGCAGGTAAAATTAATATAGGCCAGGTGCGGTGGCTAACACCTGTAATCCTAGCACTTTGGGAGGCCGAGGAGGGCGGATTACTTGAGGACAGGAGTTCGAGACCAACATAGCAAGACCTCATCTTTACAAAAAACAGAAAAATTAGTTGGGTGTGATGGTGCATGCCTGTAGTCCCAGCTACTTGGGAGGCCGAAGCAAGAGGAATACTTGAGCCCAGCCAAGGAGTTTGAGGCCATAGTGAGCAATAATGATGCCACTGTACTGTAACCCAGGCAACAGAGACACTGTCTCAAAAAAAAAAAAAAAGAATATATTATATATCATTTGGAGAGACATATACACATGATAAACCACTTTACAAAATACAAGGGGACAACTAATACAATTCAGCATCAAGATTACATCTTCAGGAAAGGAAGGAGGGGATACAATGATGGTGGGACAAACAGGCACATGGGGAAATTTTAAGATACTGGTAATGTCCTGGTAATGCTTTTTTCTTAAACTGTGTCATATATACAGGCATTCATTTTATTATTGTTCACTGAAATATATATATATTTCATTTGTAGCAATGACATTTTACAATAATCAAGAAGAAAGTTGTGAACCAGATCGTGGGCCACATTGTAAGACTTCATGTTCTACCAGCCAGCCCACCCCCTTTGAGATATGTGGGCTCTTTAACAAACATTTATATTCTTTTCAAATTTTACTATCACAAGTAGGTTTAAAATGGATGCTGCAATCCTTGTAGCTTTTTACATCTATTGAATAATATCCTTAGAATAAATTCTCAGATCTGGAGTTAGTCTAGGGAATGAATATACTTACAACTCTTAGTACAAACTATCGTAGTACTTTGCCAGAGTGTCCCAATATATATCATCAGCATACCAACAGAATACAACTTGGTCAGCAAGTAGTTATGACTCTTTTAATGTTTTTAATTATTAGGAATTTGGCCATTAATAAGAAAAAAAAAGTTCCCAGCAGTTTGTTACTGGTATTTTCTTTTGTCTCTTGTCTGTTTACATTCTCTGCCCATTTATTTATAGACATCTTGACGTTTTTTCACGGAAATTTAAAGGAACTCTTTATATGTAATTAGTCATTTGTTGCATTGTAAATACTTCCACTGTTTTCCATTTTCTTTTGCTACTTTTCAAAATAGATGCTATAGTGTTTTACATATTTAAGTGTAAAACATTTTTTGTGATTTCTACAGTTTCAAAGACGGAAAGTTACCAGTTTCCCTAGAGATCAGATAACCCACTCTATTCCCACTTTATACTTCTCGCTTTGAAACAGACTACACTGAAAGAGACTCTCAGATTACCGGCAGAAGAGAAAGTCCAAAAATGAATCATAACCTGGAATTGATAAATGAATTCAGCAAAGGCTCAGGATAAAAAATTGATGCACATGAATCAGTAGCTTTCATATATGCCAACAGCAGTCAAGCCAAGAATCAAATCAAAGACACAGTATCTTTCACAATAGCATCAAAGAAAATTAAATATTTAGGAATGTATTTAACCAAGGAGGTGAGAGACCTATATAGGGACAACTACAAAACTGAGAAAAGAAATTGCAGAGAATGTAAACAGATGGAAAACCCTACCATGCTCATGGATTTATTTGTAGAATCAATATTGTTAAAATGTCTATACTACCCAAAATGATCTACATAATTCTATAAGAAAATGTTGGAAAAACTCACGGACATCTGCCTAGGCAAATAATTTATGAAGAACCCAAAGGCAATCACAGCAACAACAAAAATAAATAAATGAGACCTGATCAAATTAAAAAGCTTCTGCACAGCCAAGGAAACTATCATTAGAGCAAACTGACAACCTACAGAATGGGAGGAAATATTTGCATGCTACACATCTGATAAGGGGCTAATTTAAGCTAGAATCTATATAGAACTCAGAAAAATTAACAAGAAAAAATCGAACACCACCATTAAAAAGTGGGCAAAGGACATGAATAGAAACTTTTCAAAAGAAGACAAATAGCCAACAAACATATGAAAAATTATTCAACATCTCTAATCATCAAGGAAATGCAAATCAAAACCACAATGAGCTATCACTTAACTCCAGTGAGAATGGCTTTTATCAAAAAGTCCCTAAACAACCAACGTTGACATGGATGCAGAGAGATAGGAACATTCATATACTGCTGGTGGGACAGCAAATTAGTACGACCTCTATGGAAAGTAATATGAAGATACCTCAAAGAACTAAAAGTAGAATTACCATTTGTCCCAGCAAACCCACTACTGGGCATTTACCCAAAAGAAAAAAAAGACATTCTATAATACAGACAGCTGCACTTGAATGTTTACAGAAGCACAATTCATTATTGCAAAGATGTGGAAACAACCCAAGTGCCCATCAATATATGAGTGGATTAATAAAATGTGGTATATGTATACCATGGAGTACTATTCAGCCACAATAAACAATGGTGAACTAATAATACCTCTTATATTATCCTGGATGGAGCCGGCATCCATTCTTTGAAGTGAAGTATCACATAATGGAAAAAGAAGCACTACATGACTCACCATTAAATTCACAATAACTGATCAACACTTATGTGCACATATGGAAGTAACACTGACTAGGTGTCAGGCAGGTGGGAAGGGGGAAGAGTGGATGGGTAAATCCACACCTAATTGGTGTGGTACGTACTATCTGGGGGATGGGCATGCCTGTAGCTCTACTTGGGCAGTACAAAGGCAATATATGTAATCAAAGTGTTTGTACTCCTGTAATATCTGTAATGAAATAATAAAAAATAGGAAACTAAATATTAATGAATAAGGACTTGCATAGATATTGATAGAGCTTGCATAGATATTGATAGAGGTTGAGGATAATACAAAAAAATTATATTTATATGAAAAGGAATAAAATGATAATGTTGATGGAAAATGTTGTAAGCATGGTTGTCAGATTTTCTTTTTAGAATATGTCATAGTAAAATTGACTTTCATTTACTAAGATAGTGAGGGTAGGAAGACAATTTATACATATATAGGAATAGTAGTGAAACTTTGTATGAATTAAAAGTGTTGCTATATATTATCACAAATTAACAATAGAAAATTAACTGTATTGGAGATCCAACAGTGTTTTTAACCCTTTTTCCTATGATAAATTTTGCCATATTGATAATTAAAACCTTCAATATAGATAGAATTCCATGATGAGACATGTGTTTTCAAAAGAAAAATACCCCAGGCAAGAGAAAATCAGCTGACAGAAATTCCATATCAAATTTATCTATCAGATATGAATTACCATAGCAACAAATGAATCTAGCCTGTCTGCCATTGGTCTTGCAGTCTTGCAAATATTTACAACGGTGACATTTCCCTTCTCCAAGTGAAACTAATAGTGATTATCATGACATAATTCACATGGCTATCGCACTTTACAGACTGTAAGTAGACACATGAATTATCTATTTTTATTTTTGCAAAAACTCCTGTGAGGCTGGCAGGGATGATGTATTATTCCCACTTTGCAGACAAAGCAAATGAGGCTCAGATACATAATAGACATCCTGACATCAGACTGAAAATAAATGGCAGAAATGGTACCTCCCTCTTTTTCTAGTCCTATTAATCTTTTTGAAGATATGTGTATGAGAGTTCGTCTTTTTCTTCTGTGTAAAACAAATGAATGGATAAAAATGTTTATGTACATAAAAAATTTAAAAAATTAAAAAAGAATCATAGGAAAAAATAAAGGAGGTATTTCAGTTGAGCAGCATAAAATTATTAGTTTAATTGTGTTAGGATACTCAACTGGCTAAAGATTTAGGAGGGAAAACTCATACTCTAAACAAAATTAATTTGGGGTGAATTAAAATTTAAATGTAAAAAATAAAATATTGAAAAAAAATAAGAGCTAATATTTATTAATCTTGGAGGAAAGAGAAGGACTTTCTATGCGTCTCCCCAAAGGCAGAAACCATAATGTTTGACAGATTTGACAACATAGAAATGATCAACTTTCACACTAGATACCACCATAAAAATAGAAGGCAAATGTAGAAAATATATATGATAAAGAATTAAGGTCTTTAGTGCATAGAGAACTACTAAATGTTGATAAAAATAATTAGTGACCCAATGAAAAAGTGGGCTAAATCAATTTACAAAGGAAATGTAAGTGACCAAAGTACATATTAAATATTTAAGTTCATTTATGATCTCAAAAGGCAAATTCAAACAAAGGAAATAATGTTATTTGTCTATCAAGTTGACAATAATTAAAAATAAGACATCCATAGCCAACGTTGAAAGAAATGAGAAAATAAACATTTTCATACTCAGCTAGTGAAATTATATGAAACTTTCCTTAAAGTAATTCATCAATATAAATCAGAAACATTATCAACCTACCCTCTAACAACTCAATCCAGAAATTACAGTAATAGTTATTTATCCTAAGGCAATAATTAAATATGTACAAAAGACTTGGCTACAATGTGTTCATCACATCATTAGTTTATAAAACTAAAAAACTGAAAACCTTAAATTTCCAACAAAAGTCGATTATTTAAATAAATGACAGGATACCCATATAAAAGAATACTTACTAATCAGCTATTTTAAAACATTTAATAAGATTTTGAAATGACATACTTATAGAGATGAAGAATAGATTAAGTGTTGACAGACCTTAGGGATGGGGGAAGGAGAAAGGAGTCTGTGGCTATAAAAAGTACTCTTAGAGATCCTTAAAATGAAACTTCTTTATTCTGTATCCTGACTGTGGTGGTGTTCACACAAATCTACACATGTGATAAAAATTCAGAGAATTAAATACACACAAATATACACAAGTACATGTAAAACCAGTGAAATCTAAGGAAGATCAATGGAGAAGGTCAATTTTCTGGTTGTGCTAAAGTTATATAAGATGCTGTTTACCATACGGGAAAACCACAAGAACACTATACAGGATATATAATGCCTTACAATTAAATGTGAGTGTACAAGTATCTCCAAATAAAAATTTTTCTAAAAAGGACACAGAGGAAGAGTATTTGGTTAATATGGAATGATGTACATGGCATACTGTGAAGTGAAAAACAATAGATTTCAAATAGCAACTGTGATAAGACACATTTTTATAAATAAATGTACACATACATCCATACACACAAAGAGAAAAAAGGTCTGGAAGTAGATGCATAAAAGTGTTATTTTTTTTTTTATGGAGGACTTATACTTTTTTATTTTAAATTTTACTAAAATCAATAGTAATCAAGACAGTGTGATACTGGTATAAGGATAGACATACAGATCAAAGGAAAACATCGAGAGTCCAGAAATAAACCTTCATATATGGTCAATTGATTTTTAACAGGGGTGACAATTCAAGTCAATGGACAATAATCTTTTCAACAAATGATTCTAGGACTAGTGATATCTTTACGCAAAGGAAATAAGTTGTTTGTACTTGTTCCTACACCATATACAAAAGCTAACTAAAAATTGATCATAAACCTAAGTAGAAGAGCTAAAACTGTAAAACTCTTTTTTTTTTTCATTCCTTTATTTTTTTTAACATAACATAAGCCAGGTTTATTCTTTCTATTAAATTTAAGCTAACTTATATAGAATGCCATATATGGGAACTTTCTAATTATACACACAGCTTATATACCTGGTAAGAAAATGTGGGCTACCAATGCAATGGGAGGCAAATGATGTGTTGGAAATTGATTATTACTTTCTTTTTTTTTTAGCATATTATGGGAGTACAAGTGTTAAGCTAACTTATATTGCCCATGCCCCCTACCCCCTCAAAAGTGTTATTACTATTTTTTTTTAATGAGTAGGCCCTTGGAGAAAAAAGCTATTATCATACCTATCTTTTCAATTAAGATATATGAGGCATCCTTCCATTGTAAGCCTAACAGTTGTTGAAGACTGTAGGAACCTAAAGAATAGACAACCAAAAAAAGGCTTCATAAACATGACAATAAATCCTATACTTGATCTTGAAATTTTAATTTACAAATGAAGAACACTAAAAATGACAAAAATGGCAAACCCCAGCATATGCACAAATATTTCAGTGAGGAAATTATGTATTTTAGGACCAACGAGGAATTCCTTCTGAAACAAATTACATCTTAAAATGTGACTGTAGTCTTTGATCCCATTTCTTGCCAGTGCTTTAGCGCTGTGATCCCCAATCCCAGAGCGAGGACTGGTACTGCTGCCCCCGCCCCCGCTCCCACCTCTTCTCTTGTCCCTGGAAAACTTGTCTTCAAGAAACTTATGAAACTTGGGGTGGGGGGTGAACACAGCAGGAGGTGAGCAGCCAGCGAGATCCAAGCTTCACCTGTATTTACTTACAGCCACTGCCCATAGCTCACATCACTACCTAAGCTCTGCCTCCCCACCCCCTAACCAACCCCCCCAACCCTGTGGAAAAATTGTCTTCCATGAAAGGGGTCCCTGCCTTGGTGCCCAAAAGGGTGGGGACCGATGATTAGCGTTTGTGATTCTTTCTTCAGTTTTAAGGGATGAACACACCAGGTCACTCTGTTGATGTTAATCAAAAAATGGGTTACAAACTGACACAGATGTCATGATGCTGTCAACAATAAGGAACTGACATCATGACACTTTTATAGGTATTAAGGATTTTAATGTCAACAGTGGTAACTCTCCAAAATGAAATAACTGCCAACCACAAACCTAGGACAAACTAATCTAATTTTGATAGTATAAGTATTTCTTCACTTGGAAGAATCCAACAAGCTCAATCTAATATCTAAGCTTTAGCCAGGACTTCAGTCTTAACTGTTTGACCTAGGTCAAATGTAGCTAAGCCTCAGGCTTCAAGTTTGTAAAATGGAAATGATACCAATATTCCACCACAGATAAAGTTATTGTGAGAATTAAATAACACACTTTAAGGGCTTAGCACAGTGGTTGACATATAACAAATACTAGAGAATATTTTTCATGTATTTGACAGTGTGTTGTAGGTACTAAAATCAATTATCTAATTGTCATTTATTTTGCTTACATGGATCATGCCAAAGTAATACAGTTTATAGAAAATAAGGATTAGAACTCACAGCTCAGCATCTTTCTTATATACCTCATATCCATGTACAAAACTTTATTTCTCTATACTTTAGCTTGTATAAACTGTTCCATGATAATGATTTCAAATCTATATAAAGTAGTATAACAAATGCGCAAATTTAGATCAAAAAAATATGACCCCAAATATTTCAAAACAATATAAAATGACTAAAACTGCCATTAACTAATGGCCATTATAACTCAACAAGAACACTGGTCTGGACAAAAAGGACATGTGAAAATACCAATAAGGAGAAAAAGAAGACTTTAGTACTTTTTACAATGTGATAAAAACCAAGTTAGTCAAGTAGTACATTACCAACTTCAGCTCTTGGTAAAATCCAACATGAAACACTTACACTAAGGCAGGGCACGGTGGCTCACGCCTGTAATCCCAGCACTCTGGGAGGTTGAGGCAGGCAGATTGCTCGAGGTCAGGAGTTCGAAATCAGCCTGATCAAGAGCGAGACCCTGTCTCTACTATAAACAGAAATAAATTAATTGGCCAACTAATATATATAGAAAAAAATTAGCCAGGCATGGTGGCACATGCCTGTAGTCCCAGCTACTTGGGAGGCTGAGGCAGTAGGATTGCTTGAGTCCAGGAGTTTGAGGTTGCTGTGAGCTAGTAGGCTGACACGACCGCACTCACTCTAGCATGGGCAACAAAGTGAGACTCTGTCTCAAAAAAAAAAAAAAAAAAAGAAACACTTACATTAAGCACCACACTGATCAAGCTGCCCCTGGTCTCTTATTTGCAAACTATTAAAAAAAAAAAAAAAAAAAAAACAGCCTCAACATGAAAACAAGCTAACTTTCATAATCATGCTCTGATAAATCAATATCTGTGATATATTATCATCTCTTTTTACACTGCCCTTTTATGAAATTAAAAAAGCAAAAAAGGCCGGGCGCGGTGGCTCAAGCCTGTAATCCTAGCTCTCTGGGAGGCCGAGATGGGCGGATCGTTTGAGCTCAGGAGTTCGAGACCAGCCTGAGCAAGAGCGAGACCCCATCTCTACTATAAATAGAAAGAAATTAATTGGTCAACTAATATATATAGAAAAAATTAGCCGGGCATGGTGGCACATGCCTGTAGTCCCAGCTACTTGGGAGGCTGAGGCAGGAGGATCTCTTGAGCCCAGGAGTTTGAGGTTGCTGTGAGCTAGGCTGACGCCACAGCACTCACTCTAGCCTGGGCAACAAAGTGAGACTCTGTCTCAAAAAAAAAAAAAAAAAAAAAAAAGCAAAAAAATAAGAAATCAATCTTTCAAAGTGTCCTCATTTCGTTGGCCACAATTAAATGTCCCCCAAATGTTTCCAATCTCTGTATACTGTATGTTACAAAATGGGCACTGATGGTGATTTTTAGTCTATTTTACTTTTAAATCTATTTACATACATAATAGGCACAGCCTAAATTTTCAGTTAAAAGTCTTTTTGCACTTAAACTGAATAGCAGATGATTTAGCATGAGTTAACAGGTCAATTATATGGAATTATAATTGTTTCTGTGCATTGGGATTTTATGTTAAACATTAGAATGTGATGGTGAGCAGCCATATTTGATTTTAATTGCTGTAGCCTGAGTTATCAAAAACATCATGAGAACACTGGAGAAAATAAGAAAATGACATGAGGCATGGGAAATGAAAACGATGCTACAGAGGGAACTGCAGTAACAGATGCGGCTCTCTCTGAGGGACTGGCTCAAATTTATGATTTACAGAGAAGGGTAAGCATCTCCCAGAGAGTCTTCTCCAGAGTTAGATAACTCTCTTTACTTTTCTAAGTATTGAGAGCAGAAAAGACATGCTCTTCCATCAATAAATGCCTGAAGAAGTACAAAGTATTTTTCAGAACAACAAAATCTGTAGGCTTTCTTTAGCATTTCTTACACTGACAAGGAAATGTTTCATACTATGCCCCAAATAAGATAAATGCTCAATCTATTAAAAAAAAACTATAAGCAAAACATATGATAAATAATGCAAGCTGATGAACAAAATACAAGGAAAAAAAGCCTGTAAACCACCAGTTAAGAAATCTGATAGAAATAGTGGTAACAGACACACAGTTTTTCCCACCAAACAGCCAATGGGAAGAGGAAGATGAATCAAATACCTGAATCCTTCCATGGCTCACCATGAAAATCATGAGCCCTTCCTGGAAAGCATTCAGACGATAGTAGTGGTAACAAAAGCACCTCAATATGGCATTACGGGCCATAAAAATCAACTACATTTTCTGAGCACCTACTAACAATTTTATAGGAATTATTTCATTGAATTCTCAACACAGCTCTGTGAAGTTTATCCTATTTAGAGATTAAAAATTGAATCTTAAAGAAATTAAGGACCATGTCTATGGTGGCACAAGAGGCATAGCTGGGATTCAAATCCAGTCTATCTGATTCCAGAGCTACACTATCAATTGCCACATTATACTGCTCAAATGAGACACAGATGTCAAAATTTTAAAAAAATGTATGGAAGGTTCAGCATTTGTAAAACTAAACAACTTTTGAAATACCATTTTCATTCCTACTATGTTATTGAGTTGACCGATATTCTCTGGACTTTACATCTTTTGCCCCTGCCCCATATATATATATATATATATATATATATATGAATGAAACATTCATCCTTACTACCTTAACTACATGTATTTTGATATATTTATCTCGTTTTTAAAAATGCTGAAATTTCATCATCCACAAATAGGTAGTATCTTGCAATAAAAAAATCCCACTCTAGACGATAGGTGCATGGATTTTGGAAATACAGGGTAAGGAAGTATGGATATCCTGTGAGGTAAGATCCACATACAGGGATCCTTGGAGAATATTAAAGGAGATATATAGGAAAACACTTGTGTTGAGTCTGGTACAAATGATTATTTGGTAATTATTAGTGTTCATGACACATCCTGCAACATTACTATTCTCCAAGGTTTAGAGAAGTGAAGCTACTCCACCACCATTATAAACACTATAGTCAATGAGCTGTGTGAGCCAAGGTTAACTACCTTAATGTTTCAATTCACCATCAAGGAATGGGACTGCAAGCTACCTATGTGACCTTTCCTGAGAAAAGTAGCTTATCATTTTCAAGAGAATGTTTTTATAGTCAGCCATTTCAATAGAAAAATTTCTAAAGTCTATTAAACACTGACTTGACTTCTTTAAAAAACTATACAGAATTTAGTCTTTTCTCAAGGACAGAGTATCATAACTAGGCATACACAATGGTAATTATAGATCTGGCAGATCCACACCTTAGAGATTACCTAATTCAAATCTCACTTCACATCTGTGCAAACTGATGTCCCAAGAAATTTTGCAAGTTGCCCAAAATCACACAGAAAAGGTCATTTGATTACCATACACCATGCTACCACATCTATTATTGTACTGTGCTGAGCACTATCTAGCAAGGTAGTCAGGATTTAGGGCAATACCTCTTATGATTTCCCCCACATTTGTTATTTTTGTTATCCCTTCTCTTTTCCCATAATCTTTAGCAATAAAACTCTAGGAGGGTTCAGTGGCTCATACTTGTAATTCCAGCACTTTGGGAGACCGAGGTGGGAAGATCACTTGAAGCCAGGAGTTCAAGACCAGACTGAGCAAGATGGCAAGAATCTGTCTCTACAAAAAAAAATTTTAAATTAGCCAGGCATGGTGGCCCATACCATACCTGCTGTCCTAGCTACTTGGGAAACTGAGACAGGAGGATTGCTTGAGCCCAGGAGTTCAAAGCTGCAGTTTGCTATTATCTCACCACTGCACTCCAGATTAGGCAACAGAGCAAGACCCTGCCTCTAAAAAAAAAAAATTGAAAAAATTTTTAAAAAGACTGCTAAATCAAACAGTATCTATATGCTTATCCTCTGCAGGAAAAAAAATTAAGCTAGGCTACTCAACAGCCCATGTTAGAGGAAACACTCCAAAAGATAATGTGTGTGGTGTGCTTTAAAAAGGAAAGGGATACAAAGTGAATATCTATATGGACTTCAGAAAGAAAAGAGGATGCAATGAAAAACCTACATTGTCTTAAGAACACCTTTGGGTATGGGACTGTCAGGAAGCCAAAAATTTCCTGAGAATAGGCAATACAGTAAACTTCACAAGGACAGGGACTAGGTTCTCAATAAATATGGGTTGAATACCCTAATAAATGAGGGTTTGTCACTACACTAAATGGTACCAGGCCATTGTGCTGTTTGATGTAGGTTTGGATTTTAGGTATTTCTTTCTTCCATTTCCTATACAGATATGAACTGCTACTTACACCTCTAATAGTGCCCCCCCAAACATAGTCTTTACAGAAGTTGATAACACTCACTTTATCTTCCAATGGAATGATGCTAATATGTCCTGAACTTCCTAGAATTATTTCTAAAATAAGAATGAATATATTCTAAGTGAAGACCTGAGGGATTTCCCTATGCATGAAGATTGCCAATATTATCACATATCCCTTATAACTTCTACCTTGCCTGTTCTTCTGTTGAGTTCTTGGCTGTGTTGCAGATTATACAAGCTGCCAGATAAGTCACCTCCAGTGAGATGTTATGTTACTGGGACTATTTTTAACCTGAAACCAATGATATGGCTTCACAACCCTCAAAATTGTTAAATGACTTTTTAAATGGCAAAATATCCTGAAAATGGTAATTGTGGACCAAAGCTGAAGACCATTTAGACATATGATTTACATTCATTTTTTGTCCTCTCCTTTGAGACTCAAGTTGGCCCTCCTTCTTTATACCATTTTCTTCTCTTTTTCCATAGTTCAAATACTTTATCGTACTCCTCTGCCTCTGTGTGTTCAAGATATATTTCCTATATTTTCTGATCAGAAAGCAATGGGCTTAACTAAGAAAATACAAATAGAACTTCATTTTTTTCCATAATCTCTTGAAAATAGGATCTTAAGTTTTCACCTGTTACAGAAAATGAAAATACAAATTAATCAAGGTCAAAGGGATTATAAAATATTATTCTCAGATGATTCTACTTGATGAAGCAATTGTCCCTTGATGCCATTTTAACTGGAACTAAATCTGCTAAGAGAAAAACTACATCTAGGAGCTTGTTTCATGTCTCTGATTCATGCATAATTAACTGCTTCTGTTAATAAAACCAAATCTGTGAAACACTGCTTTTCCTATAATTTACTCAAAGTGGTACTTAAATAAAGCAAACACATTTTAAAAGGCTACTTTCAGCAAACTATTTCAAAAGAGATACATTCCAAACTCATTAACAAATAATTCCAATTAAGTAATGATAGGAACTGTTGGAATCATTTACTTGGGAAATTAATTTTATTCAATTTTTCCACTTCTGATGTACCTAAAAACAAGGTTCCACATCATAAATGTAAGCAACGTGCTTGTTAAACCACAGAATGTGCCAGCATTAAGGAATAGAAAAACCTTCACTTTTAAGATTAGCTTCAAATAAGTTCTTCTCATACATTGAAAAATAACATTACACTCACTGGAATAAGTCTGAATCTTTTTCCAAATACAAGAGATGCCTCCTGATGCAATTTTCTGGATCACACATTATTATTTTCCTACCTTTACCAAAACATCATGATGGATGTATTCCATATTTTAAACTGCACCAGAAGATTAAATCAGCACTCATCATTAAAGTTTATATCCAGACAAGAAAAAAAAATCTTGACTCAAATTTTTTTTTTAAATCCTCAAGTTCCTAGGTAACAGAAAGGCAAGAATACAGAACTCAAGTATGGCATAACAACTATTCTAAAATGGATATTGTTCTCAGTTTTAGGATAGACTGGAAAGAAAAAAAAAAAACATAGTCTACTGGCCCTTCCAGCTGTCACTCAACCTCTGTTCATAGTAGCTACAGCCAGGTTATCTGCAGCCATGCTGATATTTTCAGGCTGGGAATAAACATATCCTCACTGTTGTGAAAAAAAAATTATGCAGGTATTTTTGGTTTAGACAATATTTTAAAGGCTATATAGCTTATCCACCTATATTCAAAAACAAGGAAACTAAGGCTCAGAGATTAAGTGCCTGGCCCTCCCAATTCAAGCAACTCACACAACTATTTAATGGTCCAGCAAGGTATGAAACCAAATTTTCCCAATTATTTCTATTAACATGGGTCAGCTGTGAGGGTCAGAATAATTGACTCTCCTTCTGGGAGGGAATGGGCCTTTGGAAACTTACCAGTTGTGTGATCTTGAGCAAATTATTATACAACCTTTCCAACCCCCCTTTTCCTCACCTATAAAAGGTAGAGAATACCTAACAAGGTTCTGAAGATTATGTTCAGCTTCTAAAGTGCTTAGCACACTGATTAAGAAATTATAAGCACTCAAAAACTAGTAGCTATTATTTTCACCCTCACCCTGGAAACATGGCTGCTCCCACTGTTTGAGAAGAACTGAATTCATTAACACAATGGACAGGGTCCCATCCACCAGAGCTTCTCCGGCCTACCACATTCTACAGACAGAAAACGTCACCCAATAACCTATTTCGTACTATCTAAAATTCATCCCTTACACTGTTAAGAAAAACAAAATGTCAATTGCTGCCAAATGTCTTCTGCCAAGTGTTGTATGTTAAATTTGTTCAACTAGAAATTGCAGGAGAGCTTCTTGCTTCATCCAAAACACAGAGAACAAGCGATGGAAAACAAGGAGAAGATAAGGTCACACACCAGGACTTTGGAACTCAGGATCTGGAACTCAGCACATTTAGTTGTGGGTGGATAGGTAGGTGGTAGAAAGCAAAGTGCTTTCTTTCAGCAACATAAAGCAGGAATAATGGCTACCTCAACAAAATACAATTCCCCAGGCTTCTCAACACAACAGAATAGAATCCGTTTCCTTTCCCTAGTAAATTAATACACACGTGGGCAATAACTGACCATGTTTCTTGTAAAACTGAGGATTAAGCTATATCCGAGCTGCACTGTATCCTAGGATCATATGAATATATGGAAAAGTCGTATGAAATGGCGAGACAAAATGGGATTATCACCTTGAAATCAACAAGGAAGGAATCATTGTCAAGCCAAAGGCGTCTCCATTGATAAAATCCGATCCTCCATCCTTATGACACTGCAAACCCACCTCCCTCTAAGGAAATTAACAGGAATCACCGCAGCAACCAACCTCAGCAATCGGCATCGACCACATCGACCCCTACTCAAATGGCGCTAAGCATCGCGGGTGCAAGCCCCTCCCTGGAGCTGCCAAGTCCTGCGGTGACTCCAGACTACCTCACTTCCTTTCTGTCCTCCCATGCTCGACCCCTGGCATTTCTCGCCAACTCTCGCCACTGACACAAAAAGTAGGAACAACACAGATTTCCTTCACTTTGTCCAGGGAGTACCAGGGCCACACATACCCGTCCCTATTACGATCACATCAAATTCCGAAGGGAGATTATCCGCCATCTTGACAGGAAATGTGTCATGTGATTGTTGCTTGTGGAAATGAGATCAAGCTGAGCATTCCTTCGGTAGAAGGCGGAAGGGAAAACAGTGCATTCTGGTTATTGTAGTTTTGGGTGGAGGCTACACGTAGGCGACGACAGTATTATATTTGAAATGTTTACGTGAAATCTAAAAGCTCGACTCATTTTCCAGGCTGAGTGCAGTAGGTCACTTAGACTGGAGGATTGAGGTAGTAAAGAGATGGCAAGATTTATTCCGCTGGCAAGGATGAACGTGGGAAGACTTGGGTACCCACTGGCAATGTTGAAGCAAAAATTGTTAGGAGACGCGGAAGGCGGAGTGAAATTGAAAGGGGCTTGCTCTGTGAACAAGAGAGATTTTCATTCCAGCCGAGAAAACTGTCCTCCTGCGAGTCTGTACTTTGGTGTTGGCCCCTGAGGCACGGTTTTTCACACCGATACGTTCGAACTATAGTCCATATCTTTTTCCTTTCTGTATCTCCCCAAGAAAAACCTCTCACCCTAGTTTCGCCAAAATCACCACGTCCGCATTTGTTCTACTTAGTCCAAACAGCCAACTTGACAATATATATTTGCAAAATTAACCTTGCTTTACAGGAGGAAAAAAAGATATGAAAGCATAGTGGATGCTTAATAAGCGTTTGTTGAGTCCGAATCTGATTTTCCGCACGAATAAGACGAGTTCATGAAAGATTCTCCTAATAAGCTACTGGAGAAATGATTAAGATAAAATGGCCTCTATATTAAAGTAACTGCATTTGATGAGGGGCTTTAGGTCGCCTTAGTCAAACAGCTAACATAACTCTCGTAAGTATTTTCAAGGTCTGTTGCTTCCCATCCCCCACCATTATTTAAAACGGTTTTCTGTCTGACAGCACCAAAGGGGGGTGGGGAATGGAAGGGGGTACATGAGAATGAGTGAGAATACTTTTCTGAGCCCAGAAATCACTTGTGTAGTTATTTTTCAAAAGTTTCACGATAAATCAAATAGAGGGCGCAGTAGTGGACCTTCTCCAACACCACCTGTCCTTTGAGATCTCTGAGATGCTTGGGGTTCCCCGGACACATTGTTTACTTTCCAGTCTTTGTGATCATGCTCATGCTGTTCCTTCAGTAGAGATGATCTTCCCATTCTCTAGATAACATTTATCTCCAAGATTCTGCTCTGCTCAGCTTCCACTTTCTCCTCCTTTCACCTCCTTCCCATATTGGCTAAGTTTCCCTACACGATGCTACCACTCTGTCATAACCTGCCAGATTGCACTGAAATTGTTTGCATTTATATCACTTCCTACAGAGTACACATACTCTCACACATACACAAAAATACACACCCAGATTTACAACACCATAAATTATAAGCCCCTATACGGTATGACAGAAACCATATCTTGTTTATCTCTTTGCCTCCTGCACCTAACCTAAACCTGGTGCATAGTAAGGATTCAATAGATGTTTGATGAACTGAACTTAATTCTGATTGTCCTAATAGGTGGTGAGCACAATGAGGACAGGGACTCAGTAATCTTCACCTTTATATCTGCCATGATTATTATGTCTTATATTTTGAGGATGTTCAGTATGTTTGTTAATTGTCAAAAGTTCCATGAAAACTCTTTAAAACAGTATTTTGCTGGGGTTTTCTTGCTGCATTTCTCTTGCATTGTGTTACAATAATTGTACGTATTTCACTAATTTCTTGTATGCATTATCCTGTTGTATTAAACAATTCTCTTGTGATATGGTCCTCTGATTAATGCTTCGGATTCCTCTAAAAAGTATAATGTATTGTTCCATAAATCACTCTGCCTTTTGCCTTGGTATGAAAAGAAAGTTTTGAGTATTATCAGAAGTGAAATAGATCTTATCTGTGGGACTCTTGATACACAAGTGGAAATGGAAATTAAATTAAATAAGGTGCTTAGAACTATATTTGGCTGGTAGTAAGCACTCAGTAATGTTGTTAGAACTAGTAGTGGTAGCAGCAGTAGTAGTAATCATTGTGAGCAAGTGTGATATACCAATTTCACCAATCGGATTTGCAAAAATGAAAAGATTGATAACATACAGTATTGGTAAAGGTATCAGGAAGCAGGAACACTCATACATTAGTGGGAGTATAAGTTGGTACAATTTTTTTGGATGGCAATTTGGCAGTATCTGTCAACATATTAAATGCTTGTACTTGGTGATTTAGCATTTTCTCCTTTAGAATGTATCCTACAGACTGCTTAACTTTGTTTATTTGTATTTGCAAGGATATAACACCATATATCATTTTGAGATTTTGCCAACTTTTGGGTTTTAAATTCATGTGACTAATAAATTACTTTTCATGTTAATAGTTATTTAGAGATGAAGCACCATAGCATAAATAATCTGTTGTTAAATAAAATATAAATTCTTTCCTCCCAAGATGGCTTGGAAATTAAACATAAACATATCTGAGAAAGGCTTATATAAAACCATGGATTATGAAAGTTAGTAGTAGGAGGACAGGGATATTTGTTCACTGAACTATCCCAAGCAACTGGAAGAGAGCCTGTAATATAATAGAAGCTTAATAAATATTTCTTAAATGTCAAAGGGCTGGAGATCTACAATACTCTCCTATAAAGCCCTTTTTAATACCATGGTCAGCCTTTTTCTTAAAGCCTTTTCCCAAATGTGTTCTGGCCAAAACAATTCTATAGAGTATTAGCAGGAGTTTCATCATCAAATACAGTTATAAAGCAATTAAAGTTAGATGATTTCTTTACAGGAGGACTTTTCAAATCTGTTATAATACATATACATATGAACTATGAGGATTTCATAATAACCTTTAAACCATAGTACACACTCTGGGAAACACTAGGCTGGACTGTTTATTAGTCTGACCGAGTATGATATTTCTCATGTTTTCATAGATGATGTGATTGCCCCATTATCAGTAGGACATGCACAGCAAAATGTTTTCTAGGAGTGGTAATGAGCCAGACACACCAGAATTATTAAATACCCTTCCCGGATGTCAGTGTTAGTAGTACAGTTTATGCTCCCGCAGTCACATAATTTTACACACATGTACATGCACACACACACGTACACACACACACACAAACTGCATCCACTACCATGGAATCTCATTGTCACCATATTGTAAACAACCAGACAGATCTTCTACCATAAATAAAATCAGATATGTCAGATGAATCTGTAATATCCTAAATTCTTTAAGAGAGCTCCTTAGAAAATAGTTATGTCTATAAAAGTGTATATCCCTTAACACTGTGAAAAATGAGCAACAATTCAGGAAGCAGATTATTAACACTTTATTACAAGTTCCAGGCTTAAAAAGAAAAAAAATTAATGCAGAACTAGTGTTAGAACTTGCTTTGAATTAAAAGTTTTGTCTCTAAGCCTATGATTATAGTGGTGGTAAAAATTCATAAGCACAAATACTCTAGATAATAAAACATACTTAAAAATGGAGAAAGTCCACTCCACTGGAGAAAAATAACCTCAAATTACATGAAGTAGTACTTTTGTGAGCATACACGCCCCTTGAGGAATTTTACAGTGTACCCAGATGAAGTTAAACTTTTCCATTTCAAACATGTACAAATACTATTCCATCATACCATTTTATGTTTATAAAAATTCAATTTCTTTGAGTTCCTGTTTATTTCCCTCTTTAAAAGATAATCAATGTCATGACAGCAATCATTTCCACTATATTAGAAATATGTTTTAAGTGCTACTTTTAGTAACAAAATGATTATTTGTACTATTGTATCTGTTAGCTTCTTCAATACAGAAATATTCAGAACATATTTCCACTTTTCATAGTCCTTGCAAAACAAAACAAAACATAAAACTATGAATAATTTTGTGGGAATTACATGAACCTTTATAGAAAGTCTTGCTGTTCTTCTTTTAGCTGTTTAATTGTAATGTCACAGTAACAGAAAGCAGCATACCCAATTCTGCATGGATGAATAAGCACATTCAATAAGGAAGATTTAACAGAGTAAATCAAACACTGGATTAAACATTTTCTGCATAACAGACCACAAAATGGGCATTCATTTTACCAATGGATCGTTGGCATTAGAAGCAAATAGAAGTGCACATGGACATAATTAAACTGAATATTCAGTGGCCTGATTGCAAAGTTTCCTAATATTTTATCAAACTAACATCCAGTTAATTAGAATTGCCTAAACATATTCACACACACACATTGAAAAGATTAAGTATAAACACTATTCATTTGCATTTCATCATTCAATAAATTCATTTGTTTTCTTCTGTTTTATTATCCCCAAAGTTTGAATGTAGTACATTTTCTGTATGGCTTCACAAAGTAAAAAGTTCAAACACATGGAAATATGCAATATGGAGTGGTTTCACATGTAATTGTATTTTGTTTTTCATTTTTGATAAAATAAAATTATTAAAGAGATATTTTAATCTCAAAGTGCAAGCTATTTCCCCGAAATTTGCTGACAAAACCTCACCTCCAAATTTATTACATGGCTACTCATAGTAAAATTTTAAAATAGCCTGCTATTTTTGTATAAGTAAATAGTTTCTCCTATTATTTGTGTTTTATTAGTTCATTTTCTTTTCACTATAATGCATTCATGTTTTATTTCAATGCAAAGCATTTTTAATTAGTCTTTATCAAGAAATGGCTGAATAACCCAGATTCAAAGCTTTTTATTCTCTCTAATTCTCAAAGATAATGTTTAATTAAGTCTATGTATGACTCAACCATTAAGAATAGGAAGAATCACTTCATATTTGGACTAACTTTGTGATAAGTTTGAATATAACGAGGTCATTTGAACTGTATTTTATATTTCATGTAGGTATAGAACAGGAGTTTGGAAAGAAATAGATGACATGCCTACTAAAAAGCAGCTATCGTCTCTGTATTTCTGTGATATTGATGTCTACCATTGCCACAGTACCTTCTCGTGGAAGCTACCCTTCCCGTGGAAGCTACCCTTCCCACAGCCCTGCCAAAAGTTAGCAGTCATGTTTTCAATACCACGTGACTTCAAGCCTCTAACCACAGCTGAATGAAGAACAAAGAAGAAAACTGACCTAAGAGAATCCATGGCTTACAAAGATTTATGCCTAGCCTTGCAGCCTGTTTTAAAAAGATAACCTGGGCCAATCAGATTCCCTTCCCAGGAAATTCTTTAAAATGCTATAGGTAGAAGATGCAATATAACAGAAGCTGAAAGAAAGGACTGAGATTTGTCTTGATGTAAAATGGGCTAGAGCAGCCATTATATGAGGCATCCATCTTGTATATGGGCCACAGTCAAGATGAATACCGAAGGAAGTCAGCTGGTAGAGAGAAAGGAGAGTGGAGTTGCATTGCAGAGAGATGTATAGTTGCCATGAGAGCAAGAGCAAGTTCCTGCTCTTGTGAGAGAAGAGCTTCAGTCTCAGCGTCATAAAGAATGGCTGTGTTTTGTTTTCTATCCTTTGATTCCTGCAAACTCTGTGAGTCCTTATAACAACAGCCCATTTTCTTAGCTAGCCAGGGTGAGCATTGCAAGCAAAAGAGTTTTGAACAAAAGGTTTTAAAACATGCATGTAGCTAAGCACAGAGATGGTTCTCTAAAACTGTTTCTCTACCTAAAAATTATAGCTGAAAAGAGTTTTTTATAAATCACTATTCAAATATTAGAGATATTCTAATCTAAATATTGATTAGGAAATCATATGTTGAAAATAAATCTTAAGTGATCTGTCTATACTTTGCATTCAGTCTAGTTCACAGCCAAATTATTCCAGGCAGTTAGAAAAAGCTATCCTATTTTAAAGATCCTAGAGAAGTGTATTTCATTCTTTTTTGCCCATTTCTTCACTGTAAGGAAACCCTATCAATGAAATATTGATTTCTATAATTTTTAATGTTAAGTTTGGCATTCTAAGTGATAGTATCACATTAATATGACATCATGATACGATTAGAAATAAAACTACTAAAACCTATTCAGCCTAGCATTCAAAACCCTCCATGGAATTGTTCCAATATATGCATGGTATCATAAGGGGTCAACTAACGGGGACTCATGGGCTCCCTTGGCTTTGCAGAGAAGAAAAGAAAATGTTACTGTGGCAAATATTATAGAACTATCAAAACACGTGAAAATACAAAACACATTAATAGTGAAACCACAGTTGCCGTCCAAATTACTCTCAGCATTATACAAATTATAAATTTTTAACAAGATAGAAAAATAAAAACTGTTGCAGCCAGCCTCCAAGATGATCCTCATGGTCCCCACACCCTGGCATTAATGCCCTTGCATAGTACCTTTCCACATCAAACCAGCTGACCTGTGTACAAATAGGATTTTGTAGAAATGATGGAGTATGACTTCAGAGGGCAGGTCATTTAAGACACTTCAATTTCCACTTTACTCTATCTGGTATCACCCACTCTGGGAAAAGCCAGCTGCCAGTTCATGAGGACACTCAAGCAACGCTATGGAGAGGTCTATGTGGCAAGACCTTCTAGCCACATGCAGCAAGGAATCAAGACTTCTTGCCAATAGTCATGTTAATGAACCATGTTGGAAGTGAATCACCCAGCCCCAGTTAAACTTTGAGATGACTGCAGCTTCAGCTGACATCTTAACTGCAACTTAACTCACAGAAACTGTGAAATATTAAATGTTTATTATTTTTAAGATACTAAATTTTAGAATGATTTCTTATTCAGCAATAAATAACTTATAGAAAAATAAAGCACTATAATCCATGTGAAGATGACATTCCAGTCATGCCATCTCATGGAGAGAACTGCAACTGCTACATCCAAGAAATCTATGCCCCCACACTATACTAAGTGTTTTAGTCAAGCCAAGGCCTAATCTCACCTTTCCACCTTTCCAGCTTTATCTACCACTACTACTCCCCTATCTATACTCTATAGTCTGGCAAAACTGATATATTCACTATTCCCTAAATGTTTGTATGTCTCCATGTCTTTCTTTAAATTATTTGCTCTGACTAAATAGCATTCTTTTTTTTTTTTTTTCCTGTCTATGCTGTAAAAATCACACAGTTCCTTCAAAATCCCCCTTAGGTGCCACTTACTTCGTGCAAGCTTTACTGATCTCCCAAACTGGATGATATCTCTTCTTCCCTTTAAGCCCTTAGAAGTCAGGACTGTTTTAGTTCCAAGTGACAAAATCCCAACTTGAACTAGCTTAAGCAAAAAGGGAATTGATTGGGTCACATAACTGGGATAGTCAGAGGTGGCAATGGCTTAAGCATGACTGGGTCCTGAGGATCAAACAATGTTTACTCTCTCTCCCCACCCTCTCCCCTTTCTCTCTGTCTCTTGGTCCTGCTTCCTTGATTCCCTGTGAACAGGATTCCGTAGGCAGTCTCCCTAATTGTCAGAGAAAATAACTATTGGAAACACATACTGAAATTCTTATAGTTTGTTATGCAAACACTAGAAAGCCTCTCTTTCTCTAGGTCCTTATATTAGAAGAATCTGATTGTTCCTGTATGTCAGGGGCCCAGCAGGAACTGAGGCCACACACAAACTCGGTAATTTGTTGGCAGGGTTTGGGGAAACCAAAAAAGAATCGTGCAGCAATAACAACAAAAGATGTTGAGAAATATGATTTAGGAATTAATGAAACATGGCTCATAAGATCATTATTCTATTGTATAACCCAATATAACTATATTAAAGACAGAAACAGGAGTTTGCAGAGTTTTGCCCTGAAGGAATGTGTGAACTCAATGGTTCACTTATTAGAGGCTGCTATCATGGGAGAGCTCTCAAATCTCCGGTAGGAATGTTTTCCAGGAAGACTTCCCGGTATCTCAAAATCTGTGAGCTTCCCTGAGTCTTGAAAGACAAGACAAGGCAAATATGGCCCACAGAATGGGAGCTGGAGACAATGAGTGCACTTTGCCCACAGATGAGCCCCAGTGGTTATAAACAACCTGTTTTATAGAGATGGGTTTTCTGCTCTCTCCTGTCTGTCTACCTTTGAGTCCACCATAACTAATCAAAGAAATAGAGTCACTATACCTCTTTTGTTTTACCTTTGTTAATTGACAACTACCTCTTAGAATTTAGAAGTTAGCCCCTGAAAGACTTGGTATCTGTTTGTTCACCTAGATAGATTAGAAGACCCTTGAGAGGACTTTTGACCCCAATCCACTACCTGTATCCCCTAGCAACAGCATTCCTTGATATGCAAATATATTACCCTGACAACTGGTAATTGATGTCTGTGATTATAAAAACCTGTATGAATCTAACCATATTGCTGGCATTTATGGGGATACACCAGTCTCCTGAGTACCCCACTGTGTTATATCTGATCTTTTTATATATATAAAACTATAAACTACACCTTAGTCTCCGTGTATTCTTTTATTTCTCTCTGTTGCCTATCAATTTCCTTATCTTCTGTGGTGACCCCTATCTTAGGGACTTGGCTCCATGGGGAGAAGCAGCTGATCTCCTCACGGGCCTGCCTCAACTACTCCCCTGCAAAAAGAGAGCTGTTATCAACCCTAGGCCAGAAGGGGTAAGGAATGGTAACAATTATCTGAACCCAGAGAGGGTAGCTGTATGGAGAAGGCCACCTGACAGGTGCTGTGACTTCAGTAGAGGAATGTAGCCAATTCACAGAATTCTTTTTTTTTTTTTTTTTTGAGACAGAGTCTCACTCTGTTGCCTGGGCTAGAGTGCCGTGGCATCAGCCTAGCTCACAGCAACCTCAAACTCCAAGCAATCCTACTGCCTCAGCCTCCCAAGTAGCTGGGACTACAGGCATGCGCCACCATGCCTGGCTGATTTTTTCTATATGTATAAGTTGGCCAATTAATTTGTTTCTATTTATAGTAGAGACGGAGTCTCGCTCTTGCTCGGGCTGGTCTCGAACTCCTGACCTCGAGCAATCCTCCTGCCTCGGCCTCCCAAAGTGCTAGGATTACAGGCGTGAGCCACCGCGCCCAGTCCAATTCACAGAATTCTTGCAAGGAAAGAACCACATGACTAAATCTCTGACCTCATTTTACTCCCCTCTTTTTATTATTTCTCTGGACTCCCCATTGGCCAAACCTAATAAGAAGACAGGGGCAAAAGAAACCCACTGATGTATTTCATAAAGATCAGCCTCCCAGAGATCACAGCAGAGAAGAAAAGAGTAGATAATAAGTCTGGAGGACCGAAGGAAAAATATCCAGGACACTCTGCTTGGGTCATGTGCCCACATATAAAACAATCACTGTGACATAGAACAGGCTAGTCTGATTGGCTAGCTTGGGTCACATGGTCACTCAAAGGGTGGGGTTGAGGTGGGACAAAGTGACCAATAATGAACAAACCTTTCAGAACTATAGGTTGACATAAGGGTAATACCCCAAAAGAAGTGATGTTGGTATAAATAGTATGTCCAATGAAAACCTAATGCTGCTTTAGACCTTTTGGGGGGAGCACTTATTAAATACAGTCTTAAATTATAGTTATTTCTGACTTCACTTATCTCACTTGCCAGATTGAAAGCTCCTAGAAAACATAACTTTTTTTTTTTTGTGATCTTTGAGTCCCCTGCTGTACTGACCACAATGCCTATAACATGACGGTTCTTAAATAAAATTAATGAAATATTTTGTATATGTATTTTGAGAACAGTTAAAAGAGATAAAAGGTAAAACTCTTATTTTCATTCTATTTTGAGAAGTTTCATATGTTCCAAGTTAGCTCAGAGATGTCTTTTTAAAATCCATGGAAATAATGGTTGGTTGGTTGGTTGGTTGGCTGGTTTGTTTTTCTTCTTATATGTTATACCAGAACTTGCATCTTAGGCACAGATGCCCTTATCTTAGAGTGACATGATGTTAGGACTAACAATCTGCCAGATTTTCTCAACTGGAAATCCTGACCCCCGAGGTACATTTCCTGCACACACATGGACGCTTAGCTCCATGTATCTATGGCTGCCTGTTTCTAAGTATTTAGGCCTACTGAAAAGTTAGTTTGACCTTTGCCATAGATGTTAAGTGGTGATGAAATTGAAAGAGCTGAAATATACTATACCAAGTGATATTTTTCCTAACGGAAATGTTTAAATTATATACACTTACGTGAAAAAAAGTATTTGTTAGTCAACTGGAAAAATAATTTCCTTAATTATACTAGAGGTACATTTTTATTTGAATAAAATAACAGTTCTGTGCAAATGTCATATTAATGGCATGGTTTGACTTGCTATAATGTAATGCTGACAGAATTATGGATATAATCTAATAAATGTTAGTTTAAAATCAACAAAAGAGGACATCAATTGTTGTAACTAAAACGATAAGTTGGTCATTGCTATTCATTTGTAAGCTTTCTGGCTCCATTAGGCTTATTTTTAGAATAAGAAATAGTGTCATGGTAGTTGAGGCATGGATACTATGGGAAATGTTTGGGACAACAATCATGTGAGTTACAATTGTGAGAAAATGTTCAAGCACAGATATAAAGTGATCCTAACTTTGGATTTGCCACAGATAAAAGGAAAAAAAAAAGAAAGAAAGAAGCTTCAGTTTAGAAATGCCCTCAAAGTTTTTCTTTATGTATCTCCAGTTTTACACATGCACATACTCCTCTATTATATTTTTTGTTGTAACTTTTTTTTTTTTTTTTTTTTTTTTTACTATTTGAGAAACTGTGATGGTTAATTTTATGTGTCCACTTGACTGGGTTGAGGGATACCCTGATCATCTGATTTAACATTGTTTCTAGGTGTGTCTGTGAATGTGTTTTTGGACAAGATTAGCATTTGAATTGATGGACTGAGGAAGGCAGATGGCCCTCTCCAAGTGGACAGGCATCATCAAATCTGTTGAGGGTCTGAATAGAAAAAAAGAATTTTTTTCAACCTCCCTCTGCCTGATTGCTTGAGCTGAAATGTCAGTCTTCTCTTACCCTGGGCACTCTTGGTTCTCAGGCCTTCAGACTCTAACTGGAATCTACACCATTCGCTCTCTGGCTCACCAGCCTTTAAACTACACCACTGGCTCTCCTGGATATCCAGCTTGCAGATGGCAAATCATGGGACTTCTCAGCCTCCACAGTTGCATGAAACAATACCATGTAGACTAAATCTCTTGATCTTTGTATCTATCTATGCCTCTTATTGGTTCTGTTTCTCTGGAGAGCGCTAACTAATACAGAAATCATCACACAGCTTGTACAAAAGATATTTTTTTCCTCAAGTACTTATTTATTTTTTAATTTATTTATTCAGGATATTTTGGGGGTACAAACATTTTGGTTACAGGTAATGCTGTTTGCCCCACCCAAGCCAGGGCTATAAGCATGTCCCTCCCCCATACAGTGGGTTCTGCTTCCATTAGTTGTGGGTATACCCATTAATGCCCCTTGACCAGCACCCAATGAGTATTACTAACATATTAACACCTTAGTGTTGGTCAGTTAGTAACAATTTGATGGCAAGTACATGTGGTGCATATTGTTCCATCTTGTGATACCTCACTTTGAAGGATGGGCTCAATCTCTATCCAGGACAATATAAGAGGTGCTAGATCACCATTGTTTTTTGTAGTTGAGTACTATTCCATGGTATACATATACCATATTTTATTAATCCACTTATGTATTGATGGACATTTAGGCTGTTTCCACATCTTTACAATTGTGAATTGTGCTGCTATAAACATTCGAGGGCAGATGTCTTTATTATAGAATGTCTTTTTTTCCTTTGAGTAGATGCCTAATAGTGGGATTGCTGGATCAAATGGTAGTTGTATTTTTAGCTCTTTGAGCTGTCTCCAAGATACAAACTCATAGCTTTTCTGAGTTCTTGTTTTAAGTGTCCAACTTATAGTAGCCCTTTAGCTTCTTCAATATCTTTTTATTTTATAGTGTTTTTATTTGTCTCTTTCTTGTCTTCTCCTCATTTTATCTTTTCCCAATCTCATGTGGTATATTTCTTTTTCTTTCCATTTACTGAAGCTTTTTACTGAGTACCTATTATAAACAAAGATGAACAAGAGAGGTGAGGGGTGATGATGGAAAAGATGGACACACACAGATGTTTTATAATACAGCCATAAAATGAATACGATAAGAAAAATGTAAATAAAATAGTACAGACCTGTAGAATAAAGATCAATTCATTCTGTTAAGAAGGATGGGAGAAGGCATTGAGGAGATGGAGGCATTTGGACTAGGCTGTAAGGAAAGAGTAAAATTTAAGCAGATAAAAATGAGTGGAAAGAGCATTATAAACAAAAGGGATAGGCCAGGCATCGTGGCTCACTCCTGTAATCTTAGCACTCTGGGAGGCTGAGGTGGAAGGATCCCTTGAGGTCAGGAGTTTGAGACCAGCCTCAGCAAGAGTGAGACCCCTCGTCTCTACTAAAAATAGAAAGAAATTAGCTGGGCAACTCAAAATAGAAAAAATTAGCCGGGTGTGGTGGCTCAAACAAGTAGTCCCAGGTACTGAGGAGGCTGAGGCAGGAAGATCACTAGAGCCCAGGAGTTTGAGGTTGCTGTGAGCTAGGCTGATGCCATGGCACTCCAGCCTGGGCAACAAAGAAAGACTCTGTCTCAAAAATAATTAATTAATTAAAAATAAGAGGAATAACATGATCAAAGTTATTAAGGTGTCAATTTGCATCAATGGGTTTGAGAGAGATAACCGATATGGCTGTAGTATGGAACAAGGGGAAGAATTGGTAAAAGATGAGGTTTACAAAGTATGTTGCAGAGATATCATGGGGCCGTTGAATGGCAGGCTAACAATTTTGGAAATTATAGACAACAGGAAGCATTGAAAGATTTTGTATAGAGAAAGGCAGAAGTATATCTTTAGAAGAAATTTCTGCTGGATGTATAAAGAATATAGTAGAAAGGAAATGAAAGGCAGAAAGATAAGTTGGGGGGCTACTACAAAAATTGAGGAAAGGAAAATTAGTGACAAAGCTAGGCAATGGCAGCAAGAATGGAATAAGAATGGATTTGGGAAACTCATCAGTAGAAGTAACAAGTCAATCGATATATTGAGTAGTGGATATGAGGACAGTGAGAAGTCAGACTTGACCCCAAATAATTTGAGAATGGCAATGACACCAAAGAAGATCTTTTTTCCATTTCAATGGTAATTTTAATAGTTTTCTTATGAATCAGTTCCAAATATATTAGAGAGCAACTATCATTTTCTTAAACTTTGTAATTTACAGTCAAATATATGGGTTATATAGTACAAACATTTCCCTATATCAATCACCTTCAATTGGAAAGTTCCTTTCTCTTTTTTTCTTTTTTTTTTTTTGGTTATAATCATTCCTTTTATTTTTATTTATTCATTTATGTATTTATTTTTTATTTCACCATATGATGAGGATACAAATGCTAAGGTTACGTATATTTCCCATGCCTCCCCTTCTCCCTCAAGTCAGAGCTTCAAGCGTGACCATCCCCCAGACGTGGCACATCTCACTCATTATGTATGTATATACCCATCCCCTCCTCCCCCCTCCCACCTGCCCAAGACCCGATAAATGTTATCCCTATATGTCCACTTAGGAGTTGATCCGTTAATACAAATTTGCTGGTGAGTACATGTGGTGCTTATTTTTCCATTCTTGGGATACTTCACTTAGTAGAATGGGTTTCAGCTCTATCCAGGAAAATACAAGAGGTGCAATATCACCATTGTTTCTTAAAGCTGAATAGTAAGTACTCCATGGTATACATATACCACATTTTATTAATCCACTCATGAATTGATGGGCACTTGGGTTGTTTCCACAACTTTGAAATTGCGAATTGTGCTGCTATAAACATTCGAATGCAGGTGTCTTTTTTATAGAGTGTCATTTGATCTTTTTGGTAGGTGCCCAGTAGTGGAATTGCTAGATAAAATGGTAGATCTACTTGTATCGCTTTAAGGTATCTCCACGTTGCTTTCCACAGAGGTTGAACTGGTTTGCAGTCCCACCAGCAGTGTAGGAGTATTCCTATCACTCTGCATCCACGCCAACATTTATTGTTTTGGGACTTTTTGATAAAGGCCATTCTTACTGGAGATAAATGATATCTCATTGCAGTTTTGATTTCCAATTCCCTGATGATTAGAGATGTTGAGCATTTTTTCATATGTTTGTTGGCCATTATTCTGTCTTCTTTTGAAAAATTTCTGTTCATGTCCTTTGCCCACTTTTTGATAGGGTCGTTTGATTTTTCCTTGCTGATTTCCCTAAATAAATGCTAAGTATCAGCCCTTTATCGGATTTGTAGCTTGCGAAAATTTTCTCCTGTTCTGTGGGTTGTCTGTTTGCTCTCTTGACAGTTTCTTTGGCTGTGCAGAAGCTTTTTAATTTGATCAGGTCCCATTTATTTATTTTTGTTGCTGCTGTGATTGCCTTTGGGGTCTTCTTCATAAATTCTTTGCCTAGGCCAATGCCTATAAGAGTATTTCCAACGTTATCCTCTAGAATTCTAATAGTTTCAAACCTAAGGTTCAAGTCTGTTACCCAGTGTGAGTTGATTGTTGTGAGAGGTGAAAAGTGTGGGTCCTGTTTTAGTCTTCTATATATGGCTATCCAGTTTTCCCAGTACCATTTATTGAATTAGGATTCTTTTCCCCAGCGTATAATTTTGTCTGCTTTGTCGAAGATTAGTTAGCTATATGAGGATGGTTTTATATCTGGGTTCTCTGTTCTGTTCCATTGGTCAATGTCCCTGTTCTTGTGTCAGTCACAAGCTGTTTTAATTACTATAGCCCTGTAGTATAGTTTGAAGTCCGGTAAATTGATATTTCCTATTTTGTTTTTATTGCCTAGGATTGATTTTGCTATACAGGGTTTTCTCTGGTTCCATACGAAGTCTAAAATTATTTTTTCTATGTCTGTGAAAAATGATGACAGTATTTTAATAGGGATTGCATTGACTCTGTAGGTCACTTTGGGTAGTATAGACATTTTAATAATGTTGATTCTGCCGACCCATGAGCATGGTATAATTTTCCACCTGTTTACATCCTCTGCTATTTCCTTCTTCAGTGTTTCATAGCTCTCCTTGTAAACGTCTTTTACTGCCTTAGTTAAATATATTCCTAGGTACTTTATTTTCTTTGTTGCTATTTTGAAGGGAATTGAGTCTTTGATTTGGTTCTCAATTTGACTGTTGTTGGCAAATGAATGCCCCTGATTTCTGTGTATTGATTTTGTATCCTGAGACTTTACCAAATTCCTTTATCTATTCAAGGAGTCTCTTGGTTGAATCTTTGGGGTTTTCTAGGTATAATATCATGCCACCAGCAAAGAGTGAGAGTTTTATCTCTTCTCCTCCCATTTGGACACCCTTAATTCCACTCTCTTGTCTGATTGCTATTGAAGGACTTCCAGCACTATGTTGAATAGAAGTGGAGATAGTGGGCAACCTTGTCTTGTTCCAGTTCTAAGTGGGAATGCTCTCGACTTTTCCCCATTCAGTATGATATTGGCTGTGGGTTTGTCATATATGGCTTGTATCATTTTTAGGTGAGCCCTGTCTATGCCTATATTGTTGAGCGTTCTTATCATAAAAGGGTGTTGAATTTTGTCAAATGCTTTTTCTGCGTCTACTGAGAGGATCATATGGCCTTTGTTTTTGCTTCTGTTTATATGGTGAATTACATTTATAGATTTGCTTATGTTGAACCATCCCTTCATCCCTGGGATGAAGCCCACTTGGTTGTGATGGATTATTTTCTTGACAAGCACCTGAATTCGTTTGGCTAGGATTTTGTTGAGAATTTTTGCATCTTATATTCATAAGGGATATTGGTTTGTAGTTTTCTTTTTTTAGTTGCATCCTTTCCTGGTTTGGGTATCAGGGTTATATTTGCTTCATAAAATGTGTTGGGGAGGATTCCATCCTTCTCAATGTTGTGGAATAATTTCTACAGGGTAGGCACCAGTTCTTCTTTGTAAATGTGATAAAATTCGGGTGTGAAGCCATCTAGTCCAGGACTTTTCTTTGTAGGAAGGTTTTTTATTGCTGTTTCAATTTCATTACTTGATATTGGTCTGTTCAGGAATTCTATTTCTTCCTGGTTGAGCCTAGGGAAGCTGTGTGTTTCTAAGAAATTGCCCATTTCCTCCACATTTTCCAATTTGTGTGCATAGAGGTTTTTGTAGTATTCATAAATTATATATTGTATCTCCATGGCATCCATTGTAATTTCTCCTTTATTGTTCCTGATGCAGCTTATTAGAGATTTTTCTTTTCTACTTTTCATTAGTCTAGCCAAAGCTGTATCAATTTTGTTTATTTTTTTCAAAGAACCAACTTTTTTCTTTATTAATGTTCCGTATAGTTACCCTGTTGTCAGTTTTGTTTAGTTCTGATTTGATCTTAATGATTTCACTTCTGCTGCGTTTCGGGTCGGTCTGTGCTTCTTTTCCCAGCTCTTTGAGATAATTCATTAGGTTGTCTATTTGTCGTCTTTCTGACTTTGGGATATAGGCATTTTGGGAAATAAACTTTCCTCTCAGGAATGCTTTAGCTGTGTCCCAGAGGAGTTCATAACTTGTGTCTCCTTTGTCATTTAGTTCAAATAATCTTTTGATTTCCATCTTGATTTCTTTATTTATGAAGTGATCATTCAGCAGAAGGTTGTTTAGTTTCCATGACTTTGTGTAGAAATGATAGTTCCTGTTAGGGTTGATTTCTACTTTTATTCCATTGTGCTCTGAAAAGATACATGGCCTGGTGATCCCAGGAGAATGGGGCAGACCCTGAGCCTAAGAGACATCGACCCAGCTTGGGCTCCCATGGATGAATTGGGACTGGCACTCTTCTCCCTGGTGGGGTCAGGGATTGAATTTCCCGGCCCAGAGGTCAGACCAACAGAACAGATCCCATGCACCCAGGTCCTTCATTGCCCTGGGGCACAGAAGGGATTTTCGTGAACAAGCCTACTAAGGTGTGTGTGCCTTCAGGGGCAGATCAGCGTGCTCGAGGGCAACCCTCCTCCCAAGGGGAGGCCGTGTGCCCATCAATGCGGTGAACCTGGAACATATGTATGACCTGGTTGCTGTGGTCGTTCACTGTAGCAGTGGTCCTAATTGCAGGCATTATATTACTATTGTGAAAAGTCACAGTTTTCTGGCTTTTGTTTGATGATGACATTGGAGAGAAAATAGATGCTTAAGCTATTGAAGAATTTTGTGGCCTGATATCAGATATATAAACTAATTCAGAATTTGTATATATTTTATTCTATCAGTCGAGACAAAATCTTAAAGAACTGTGGCACTAATTCAAGCAGGGGAAAAATGTTCAAAGCACTGTTACCTGGTTTCTCTGCAGATTTTCTTCTTCCCCAGCAGCTCACTAATAGTATAACTTAGATGGTCTGGCTATGTTAAACTCTCTCCCTTTGTTTTTTTTTATTTACATGCAGCACTATTGTTGGTTTTATTTCAGCCTGAGGTACAGTTAACTGCAATCAGATTGTAGGAAGATTTATATGAATAACACTTGCTAATTTTGTGATTGGGTTAAAGCTATTCCACTCCTTATGTCTGGTTAAATAGAATGACCTTTTCTATGAATGTGTACAGTCTATTTTGGGTGTTTGCTAAACTTCTAAATAGCTTCCAGGGTTTCCTTACAATGCAATCCTTTAACTTATGTCTGGAAGCATTGCTACCCATTTTCAGCTTCTCTGCTCTTTTCTGACACAAGGACAGAGAATTAGATAGCTGTTCACCTTTTAGGGCTGCAACTGTAGCTCTAAGTTTGTGCGAGTGAAATAACCTCAATACTGAAATCATCCTCAACATGGAATATGGTGAAGAGACGCTGTTCGTGGTGGCTATCCTCTGCACTAGACTGTGCTTTCCTAAATAGAATTCCAGGGCCTAAGAAGGTATGGAGGTCAGGGCAGGCAAAGCCAAGAGGAGGAAGTTTTTGTGGACAGTGAAAATTACTTTTCTTATCTTTCTACCAAAACCAAGTTTCAGGAAAACAACTCTATGCTGTTTATTTTTAGTGACACTTTTCTTCTGTATGGCCCCATAAGTTGTATTTATACTGTATCTGGCACTGTTAAGCTTTTCAAGGTATCTCTCCAATCCTGCTGATGTTCCACAGTTTGTGGCTGCAGGGCTGGCAAAACTCCCCTTAGCCAGTCAGCACTGACATTGTTCTATATCAGGAGTAATAAACGCACTGCACCTTTACAACCATCAGCACATTGTACAACTTAATTTTTTAAAAAATATTGTGTCTGTTTACCGAGGCACTATCAAGTCTCAGGGCTAATGAAGAATCTTCCCTACACGGTGTATTGGCGTTAGCTGCATATGAAGTGGGACCAAAGAAGATTTGATCAAGGCTGCCACATTGCCCCGTTCAGATAGGCACCATTCACATTGTAGTCCATGTAAATGGCAATCCCCAGAGTTGTGCAGCACACAGCCTGCACAGCCATACGTAAGGTTCCTGGCTTCATATTCTTTCCTGTAATAAAAGTATCATTTCCTATTACTAACCAATAGAAATTTTAATGACACTGATTTCTGAGATAAATAGCCTGTATAGTAAAGAAAATAAGAGAATAAAATTCAGGTAACAGCCAGTAAACAGGTAATGAATAATAAATCCAGTGAAGTGACTAGGGCTGTGTGTTTAAATGTTTACTACACTGTTTCATTTGCATTATTACAAGAGGCAGTTGTTTGGGACTAATAGCAGTTTTTTTTTTTTTCCTGTCCTGAAATAATGCAATAATAGCAGGGTTTAAACTAAAGTAATGAACAAAATATCATGGACATGTAAAGGAAGGAGCTCTTCCTTCTGTTCAGAGGGCTGGGAGAAGTCTTTAAGGATATTAAATCACAAAAGTCAAGATATATTTGAAGAACAGGTTTGTGTGGTTATAGCTAAATAAACCCAAGTCTAAATATATTTCTTCACATAAATATTTTTAAGTAATAAAAATCTATATTCTTGTTATCTTTATAATTGTTAGGTGATAAAGCTGACTTTTTTCCTTGATGTGATTAATATGTAAATTCTTACATGGTTCATTAAAAATTCACACACAGAATGCTGATTAAGATATTGACAAATGTAGATTGAAACTAGCTCCTTCATAACATATAGTCTAAAGGCAGAGTTTTCAAATGGTAGAATAATGTGTAATTTTTGAAGGTATATTCATTTTAAAAACTAAATGCAATGAGATGTGTTAATAATATTATAATTGTCACCATTTCTTAAGGGGTTGTCAGACACTATGTTAGGCACTTTAAATATATTATCTCTAATCCTTTGAGCAACTTTACAAGGTAGATATATTTGTTTTCATTTTATACATTAGGTAGCTGAGGTTTACAGAGGTATAAAAACATCGAAGACATATTTTCTATATTGAACTTCCTCACACATAACTAACTTTTTAAAGCTCACTTGTTGACTACATATCCCATTGGTACAATTTGACTATATTTAGGTTCCCACAAACCTTGACACAAAACTCAAGTCTTTCATTGGCTTTCACAAGAATTCTAGTCATACAGGTCATATTGTTGTTTGTTTTTGTGTACTTTTTTGTTTTGAGTTTTGCTGAGCATTTATGAAAACACAGAGAGGATTACATTGCATGTTGCATAGCATTTAGTGACAAAAATCCCCAGTGGGCCTGTGTCTCCTTACAAGTTTCCCTGGTTGCATCATGAATGTGTGTGCATGTAAGGAGAGGGAAGGGGGAGCGGTTCTTCTGTATCCTCTTTCTTCTCACTTTCAGTCTTCCTTCTTACTGTCCAGGCTTGCTGACTTGGATCTTCTTTGATCCAAGATCTTTTTCCTTTGGACCTTTAAATCTTGCTCCTTTCTTAAACATCATTGTCGAAATCTGCCTTAGCTCTTCTAAACACATGCAGCAAATATTAATTGTATTGTCCCAAAAGTCAGATATGAAACTTCAAAACTTTTATTTTACTCTAACCCTAATTAGCTCATGAATCACATTTTGTTACCTGGCAAAAAAACTTAAAGCAGCCAGTTCAATGTAACTTGGTCACCTCTAGTTTTTAAATGTGATTGGATCAGGATTTGAATTGATCATTTCTTCCTTCTTTTATCTTCAAAGCTGTTTCCATCAACACTGTCTTGACCCCTTCTCATGGACTTTAAAGCACTCAGCTGCTTCCATGCACCACATTGAGTCTGTATGAGATATGCAGGCTACCCCCACTCCACCCCAGGTCTGTTTTCCTAAATATCTCCTACTGTCATTGTTAATCTACTGCTAAGGTACTTCCCTATGAGACTTAATTTTCAGGATAGTACACCTTGGGAAGCTAGACAGTGGTCTCCTGTGCTCTGGGTCCTACCTTCCCCCACCAAAAGAACCTCACATAATGGCTGATGATACAAACACTATGTTCTCAGCTTTGGCACTGTATATAAATTTCAGAATTCTAAGAAAATTTCTCTTTATCAACCATACTTGGCTCTTATAAATCAAAATGCTTTGACTTTTAGATTATCATGTCTGCAATGTTTTAAAATCCATTCGGCAACTCAGTTGACTTCTTTGTTCTGAGACAGGGTCATTCTGCAAGCAAAAGTGGGGCATATAGAAAGCTATCTCTGTTGCCCAATTAGTGGAAAAGGGTATCAGATCATGGAAGAGGGGCAGTGGAGATGAAACATGTCAAAATATTAGCTTACAATATTTCACATGCACATACTCAGGAGCTCAACAAATAAAGGTCCCTAAATTCAGTATATAGCCTCCCTAGAAATCAGTGGGAAATTTAAAAAAACATATCATTTCTAGTATACAATAATATAATAATAACATTGAGACATAACACAATATTCATTTACTGGAATAAAGAAAGAAAAATCACATGTGTGGAAATGAATGTACATTTCCATGCATGTTCCATTGAAACTCTCTATATTTGTTAATTTTCAAAAAGCAAGGACATGTAAAGCATTACTATAAATTGTATTGCCTATTCTATGCTCCTAGGATGTAAGCTCCACGAGGGCAAATATTTTGTCCGTTTTGTTCAATGTTTTTATCCTTAGTGATTAGAACAGGGTCTGGAACAGGGGTCCTCAAACTTTTTAAACAAGGGGCCAGTTCTCTGTCCCTCAGACCGTTGGAGGGTTGTTGGAGAGTGCAGCGCACTGTGGGCCTGGGACAAGTCGGCTGCTAAGCAGGACAGGCAGTGGTGGCAAAAACTCTGGGCGGACCAGATAAATGTCCTTGGCGGGCCGCATGTAGCCCGCGGGCCTGTAGTTTGAGGCCCCCTGGTCTGGAATGTACTAGGAACTCAATAAATACTTGTTGCATGAATGAATGCTGAAATTTAAATTGATGGCTAATAAGCTGGATTTTATTTTGTCTGGCCCATGCAGTTTAAACAACAGTAGTAACACTCCACCACCACCACCAACATAGTCGTTGCCAATATTTTTAAGTTGAAGTATTTCATATGAAAATACAGATTTTGAAGCTTTCTTGAAAACTTCAGGGATATGGCAGCACTGGATCCATAGTCCCATGTGGCAACTGAATTGAGTAGCATATTTGATTTCCAATTCACCAAAGTCCCTACTGATACTTTGTCTCAAATATCTCTCTTCCTTCATTTATATTACCTGCCAGATCTCCATAGTATTTGTGTTTATGATCCCTTCTTAAAGTCATTAGTTCATTATACACATACACACACAAAATAGAATTATGTTGAGATATTTACTCTTTGACAAAAATGAAACAAAAGTCTCATCAGGAAATATATATTTTATCCATTATCTGATTTATTATTTTCAAAAATTTGAAATATAAAATTTGTTTCCAAAAGTAAAAATAAGCTTTCTACATAAGGTTTTCAAAATCCACAAAAATATTCTCCATTATTTACCAATAGGACTTCTTAATTACTTGAATCCTTCCCAAATGGCTTAGCTTTCCAAAATCTTCAAGAAAGAGAACAGGATGTCCACTCACTGCCCCCCATGATTTTCCTCAGAAGGGTTGTTTTTTACCTGCCCCCAGTTTCTCTGGGCTCCTAAATCTGTCAGCTCATTTGTTCAGCATGTTCTCTGGAAGCATCTTACATTGTTCTGGACACTTTATTGAGTTCCCTTGAAGTTTTCTGGGACTCTTCCTTCGTAACATTATGGTGAGAGTAGTAAGATGTAAGCTCACAACTTATTATTCCTCATAGACTTCAAGATGATGCATTTCTATCAGAAAGAAAATCAAACTCAAACTCCTTGAAGTCTAAAGGAGAATTTATTAACTTGTGTATCTGAATATCAAGGAGTATGGTCCAAACAATGTCAGTAGAACTCCACTTCCCTCTATTTTTCAGCTCTACCTTCTGTTTTGTCCACTCCTTTTTTGTTTGTTTGTTTGTTTTGTTTCAGCAGATTATGAGGGTACAAATGTTAAGGTTACATACATTGCCTTTGCCTCCCCTCCCCCCTCCAGTCAGAGCTTCAAGCATGACCATCCCCTAGATGCATGCATGCATTGCACTCACTATGTATGTAAATACCCATCCCCTCCTCCCCCCTCCCACCTGCCCCACACCCGATAAATGCTTTTATTTTTTAACATTTTGGTTACATTTTATATCTGTCCACTCCTCTTTCAGACTGTGGTGGCCTCCAGCAACTCTAGGCTCTCCCCTTCTAGTGGTAAGGTGGCTGTGGCAGCTTGATCCTCTTGATATTCGCAGGTAAACAAACTTCCAGCTGGGAAGATCACTTGCTTTTCCTCCAATCAACTCAGTAAAAGTTTTACCATCTCCAAATGGGCCATGTGCCCATCTCTGAACCAATCATTGTGGAAATGTGAAGTTCTGTATAGCAAGAATCAAGTGGCATAAGTGTCTTCCTCTGGAGCTTGGGATAGACTCAGCTCCACCTTAAATGCATAAACTGAGTAGAAGAGAGAATAGTTACTCCAAGAGAAATGATGGTACATTTTTGTCACAAAGTGGTGATTGATTCCTCAGCAACAAAAGTAATAGCATTTTGATAATGGGAAAATATATAGGGTTACATTTTCTATTTTACCAACATTTTAAACTTACATATAATATTATTTATTATTTATTTATTTTTGAAACAAGAGCTCACTCTGTTGTCCAGGCTGGTTGTGAACTCCTAACCTCAAGTGATCCTTCGGCCTTAGCCTCCCAAAGTGCTGAGATTATAGATGTGAGCCATTGCTTCCAGCCATATCTAATTTATTTAAAATCCTGTTAATTGCTTTCACATCTTAAAATTCAAGGACTTTACTAATTTACATTATTGTTTGTGGTTTCTGGTGGTTTAAAATATGGCCTTTATTTTCTCATTTTCTCAGTGTTTTATATTCATAATTCTGTTAGCATATTTCCTATATTCCCATGGTAGAACTGGACAGCATAAAGAAAGGAGCCTCTGGGAAGTGCCTGTTCCAAGAAGAAGGCCTAAGATTTAGTGCTTAAATAGCATGCAAGCTATCAATAAGAAAGTCATCATTAGAGATTGCCTTCTTATATTTTAATCTTCCTGCAACTGTCTTAGGCCACACTTTTTAAGCCTAAATTTTGTTTCAGTAGCTCTCAAAACTACAAATCATACCTAAATAACCTTTTTAAAGTATCCATCAGAAAGGTGGACAACAGGAAATAAACTATTATCATGCTTGTCACTTAAATTTTCCAGCTCTTTGAGGCTAAAGCCAAAATCTGTGGGGTCTAGGCAGAAAATTTACTGGAGGGCTACTTGGAAAAGATTTTCAACCGGGCTAGGAAGACCAATATTGCTGTCTTGGGTATGGATAACTGGTTCCATCTCAGGTGGCATCTGTATCTAATTCTCAAGGTTTCTATTTGTAGTTGTAGGACAAGACAGTAGTCCCTTCAGAGAAGTGGAATAAGATTCAGAAAAGGGGCAGAAACTAAGTAAAATTGACTGAGATTACATATGCATGAAAGAAGGAAAGATTGAAGCTGGTAAAAAATGGAGTTGCCTGTGGAGACTGCCCCAAGGCCTACTGAATTTTGATTTTAGGGTAAGAGGTCTCAAGCTTCAGCGTGCATCAGAATTACCTGGAGGGCTTATTAAACAAAGATTCCTTGGAAAAGAAAATCTGGTATATATACACAGTAGAATACTATCCAGCCATATAAAAGAATAAAATCTTGTCATGTACAGCAACATGTATGAAACTGGTACTCCCTATGTTAAGTGAAATAAGTCAGACACAGAAAGATAAATGCTGAATGTTTTCACTCATATGTGGGGCCTAAAAAAGTTGAGTGCTTAGAAATAGAGTAAAATTATGGCTATTAGAGGCTAGGAATGGTAGGGAGGAGGGGAGACTAGGGAAAGGTTGGTAAAGGGAGACAAAATTATGGCTAGAGAGAAGAAATAAGTTCTAGTGTTCTATAGCTCTGTAGATTGACTATAGTTAACAATAATTTATTGTATATTTTCAAATAGCTTGAAGAGAGGACTGTGAATGTTCACAACACAAAGGAATGATAAGCATTTGAGGTGATAAATATTCTAATTACCCTGATTTGATTATTACACATTGTATACGTGTGTCAAAATATCACTCTGTACCCTATGAATATGTACAATTATTGTGTGAATTAAAATCTTTTAAAACTTAATAAAACATACAGAAAGATTCCTAACTTGATAAATTTGGAGTGGGGACTGAAAATTTGCCTAGGATTTTTTTTTACAAAGTTCCCAGGTAATGCTGCTGTTTTGGCTCCTTCACTTTGAGAACTACTAGATTATGACAACAAGACTAATTATAGACTCCCATCTTCTGGTAGAAATAGAGCTCTTGGTAAAATGTTAGGCTTGGTTAGAATTGTTTTTAGGAGGGAGAAATATTAAATCTATAGTTTGAAGGTCACAATATCTAAAGCTTTGTAGGGCAGAGTAAGTGGGAACTGATATCTAAACAGTTGTGTACTGGAGTCTACTCATACTAGCTCCCAAGAGCCAATGTCTACATCTCTTCCCAGCTCCAAGTTCAGTGATGTGAGGTTGGTAGCTTGAAATTGTCCTTGTTGGAAGATTTTACCACACATATTCACCAGCATATTACTGTCTAAAAGTGATATTGAGTGCTGATATATGCATAAGGTCACCCTACAGACCCTATAACCTGAAAACCCCATCTTTTGAGAATGTTCATTCCAAATACAATTATAGTCATCTCATTAAAATTATGTGGTATTGGCCAGGTGTGGTGGCTCATGCCTGTAATCCCAGTGATTTGGGAGACAAATTGGGAGGCAACACACCCATTATATGTGAATTTACCCATCCCCTTCTCCCTCCTCCAACCGGCCTGACACTCGATGAACGTTATTTCCATAGGTGCACATAAGTGTTGATGGATTAGTACCAATTTAATGGTGAGTACATGTGGTGCTTATTTTTCCACTTTTGTGATACTTCACTTTGAAGAATGGACTCCAGCTTCAACCATGATAAGAAGAATTACCTCCCAATTCAAATCACAGGTAATTCCAGTGATTTGCAGGAGGATAGTTTGAAGCTAGGAGTTTGAGATCATCCTAGGCAACAGAGCAAGGCTCTATCTCTACAAAGAAAACATTTTTTTTAATTAGCTCGGCGTGTGGCACATGTCCACAGTCCCAGCTACTCAGAAGGCTGAGGAGGGAGGATCACTTGAGCACAGGAGTTTGAAATTGCAGTGAGCTATAATTATGCAACTGTACTCCAGCCTAGGTGACAGAGCAAGACCCTGTCTCAAAAAAATGTATGTGGTATTATTCATTTAACAATCATTATTGAGCACTGGCCATATGTCACGAACTGTGAAAGATTCTGGGGAGACTGCAGTGTACCAGAAAAACATAGTCCTTGCCTTCTTGGAGCTTACACAATTTTAAAGAAAAGAAATATTGACAGAAAATGAAGAGTATATTAATCCCTATGTCTGGATCTTTCTCTTGGTATTCAGAATCATAGAAAGGTCTGACTCAGAGAGGAAAGATATCTAATGGGTTTAGTAAACTCCAAATCACATGTGTAAAAGAAAATTATCAATTTCCTTCCAGCACCTCTCCACTCCATTCCCCAAAGTAGTCAATGGGATAATAAATGTTAATATCCTAGGCTTTTTCTTTCTATGTATTTTCCCCAAATAATAAAATGCATGCAGATATGCATGCATATGATGAAACATTATATATTTAAATCATTCTGATTCACTTTAACAAAAAGGGTGATATTTTGAAGGTTATGCTGCAATTTCTCTTATTTAAGTAAAACCCTTATTTTAGAATAGCTTTAGACACACAGAGCTATTACAAAGGAAGTACAGAGAGTTCCTAAACATCTCACATCCAGTTTTCCCTATTATTAGCATCTTACATTAGTATGGTACATTTGTTACAACTAATGAACCATAATTGATACATGATCATTAACTAAAGTCCACACTTTACTCAAATTCTTCTCAGTTTTTTCCTTATGTCCCTTTTCTATTCTGTGATTCCATCTAGCATACTACAATACTTTTGGTACTCATGCCTCCTTAACCTCTTCCTACCTGCGAAAGTTTCTCATTTTTTTCTTATTTTCAATGACATCATCAGTTTTGAGGATTACTGGTCAGGCATTTTGTAGAATGTTACGGAATTGGGGTTTTATTATTTTTGCTCGTGATTAACCACTTCTGGCATGGTATGGCCAGTGTTATAGAGCAGGGATTTTAAGACCACACAGCCTGAGTTTGGATCCTGGATCAACTACTAAGTAATTAATTATGAACAAGTTACCTATCCTTTTTGTACCTTAGTTTCTGTAATGGGGATGATGGTAGTTCATATTTGCTTTGAAGATTAAATGACTTCATGTTATATATGCATTCGCTAAATAAATAAATGATATTAAAAAAAAGAAAAGAAATAATTGTAATGTAAGTGATTTAAATTAAGTGGTTCTGTAAATACATTAGCAGCGAAGAGCATAAATTGTTTTTAAAACTCAAAACAATGAAGACAATTCCTAATAATTATCTTTACAAGCCCTGGAGCACAGTAGAATAGTGTAATTATCAAAATTATTTATATCTGTTGACATTTAGTATATATTTAATATGTTTACCGCAAGTATTTAGTGTAGTTATAATTATTTTCTATTTGGCTCCCTCCAATGCCATGCGTTCAAATTTAGAAGCAGTGTGGGTATTTACTGCTTCTTATGTAAATGTTCCCTCATTTCTAGACACAGAATTCATTGGTTTCACTCTGTGTATCTTTTTTTTTAATCAATATGTCTCATTTTATTTTGTTTTTGTTACCCTTAGTCTTTTTTTTTTATTTCAGAATATCATGGGTGTACAAATACTTCGGTTACAGAAATTGCCTTTGTACCGCCCAAGTCAGAGCCACAAGCATGCTCATCCTCCAGATGATGTGCAACACGCCCGTTATGTGTGAATTTACCCGTCCCCTTCTCCCCCCTCCAACCTGCCTGACACTCAATGAATGTTATTTCCATAGGTTCACATAAGTGTTGATCAATTAGTACCAATTTAATGGTGAGTACATGTGGTGCTTATTTTTCCATTCTCGTGATACTTCACTTTGAAGAATGGACTCCAGCTTCAACCAGGATAAGGAGAAAAACTTGTACCATTTGAGAGAAAACAGACTTGAAGGAAAGAGGCTTAAGGGTACTTAAAATATTTGCATTTTTTAAAAGAGTAAATATATGTTAATTTCAAAGAGGAAGCTTTTTAGCATGGCTTAATTCTCCTGTTTCCTTTACACAGAAGAAAAATTTTAAAGATGTAACTACTTAATCTGTGTTAGGATAAGCCTATACTACAGAAATTATTCCACAATATTGAAAAAGATGGTATCCTTCCAACTCATTCTACAAAGCCAAGATCACCTTGATACCAAAGCCAGGAAAGAACACTACAAAAAAAAAAAGAAAACTACAGACCAATATTCCTCATGACTATAGATGCAAAAGTACTCAACAAAATCTTAGCAAATCGAATCCAACAACACATCAAAAAACTAATTCACCACAAGCAGGTGGGCTTTATCTTGAGTTGAAAGGCTGGTTCAACATATGCAAATCTATAAATGCAATTCACCACATAAATAAAAGCAAGAACAAAAACCATATGATTCTCTCAATAGATACAGAAAAAGCATTTGACAAAATCAACTACACCTTTATAATAAAAACTCTTAACTAAATAGATGGGACATACCTTAAAATTATTAAGGCATATATGATAAACTCACAGATAATATCATACTGAATGGGGAAAAATTGAAAACATTCCGCTTAGAACTGGAACCAGACAAAGTTGCCCACTATCTCCACTTCTATTCAACATAGTGCTGGAAGTCCTTGCTAGAGCAATTAGACAAGAGGGGGAATTAAGAGCATCCAAAGGGGGGGCAGAAGAGATCAAACCCTCACTCTTTGCTGATGATATGATATTATATCTAGAAAACCCCAAGGATTCAACCAAGAGACTCCTGAAAGTGATAAATGAGTTCAGTAAAGTCTCAGGATACAAAATCAATACACATAAATCAGAGGCATTCATATATACCAATAACAGTCAAGCTGAAAATCAAGTAAAAAACACAGCACCTTTTACAATAGCTTCAAAGAAAATTAAATATCTAGGAATATAGAAGAGGTAAGAGACATATATACAGGGAGAACTATGAAACACTAAGAAAAAAAATTGTAGAAGATGGAAACAGATGGAAAAATCTACCTTGCTCATGGATTGGCAGAATCAACATTGTTAAAATGTCCATACTCCCCAAAGTGATCTACAGAATTAATGCTATCCCTGTCAAAGTACCATCATCATTGTTTACAGATCTAGAAAAAATAATTCTACACTTTGTATGGAACTGGAGAAGACCCGTATAGTCAAAGCAGTCTTAAGCAAAAAGAACAAACTGGGAGGTATCAGTCTACCAGACTTAAAGCTGTACCTCAAGGCTATAGTAATCAAAACAGCATTGGACTAGCAAAAAAAGAGAGATATAGACCTTTGGAACAGGACTGAGAACCAAGAAATGAAACCATCCTCGTATTGTCATCTAATCTTTGACAAAGCAGACAAAAATATACACTGGGGAAAAATATCTCTTTTCAATAAATGGTGCTGGGAAAACTGGATAACTACATGCAGAAGATTGAAAGTAGATCCCCACCTCTCACCTTTTACAAAAATCAATTCACGATGGGTAATAGACTTAAACCTAAGGCATGAAAACTTAAGAATCCTAGAAGAAAATGTAGGGAAGATTCTTTCAGACATCAGCCAAGGCAAAGAATTTATGAAGAAGATCCCCAAAGCAATCACAGAAGCACCAAAAATAAATAAATGGGACCTGATCAAATTGAAAAGCTTCTGCACAGCCAAGGAAACTATCATCAGAGCGAACTATTGGCCTACAGAATGAGAGAACATATTTGCTTTCTACACATCCGATAAAGGGCTAATAACAAGAATCCATCTAGAACTCAAAAAAAAAAAAAATCAACAAGAAAAAAAATCAAACAACCCCATCAATAATTGGGCAAAGGACATGAACAGAAACTTTTAAAATGAAGACAGAATAATGGCCAGCAAACATATAAAAAATGCTCAATATCACTAATCATTTGGGAAATGCAAATCAAAACCACAATGAGACAGCACCTAACTCCAGTGAGAATGGCCTTTATCAAAAAGTCCCCAAACAACAAATGCTGGTGAGGATGTGGAGAGATAGGAACACTCTTACACTGCTGGTGGGACTGCAAATTAGTACAACCTCTGTGGAAAATAATTTGGAGATACCTCAAAGAGCTAAAAATAGAACTACTATTTGATCTAGCAATAGCACCACTAGGCATCTATCCAAAGGAACAAAAACATTCTGTAATAAAGACATCTGCACACAAAAGTTTATAGCAGCACAATTCACAATTGCAAGGATGTGGAAAGAACCCAAGTGTCCTTGAATCCATGAGTGGATAAAATATGGTAAAGGTATACAATGGACTACTACTCAATTACAAAAAACAATGGTTATCTAGAACCTCTTATATTATCCTGGATAGTGCTTGAGCCCATCCTCCAAAGTAAGGTATCACAAGAATGGAAGAATGAGTACTACATGTACTCGCCATCAAATTGGCACTAACTGATAAACAGTAAGGTGCTCACATGGTAGTAATATTCATTGGAGGTTGGTGGGGATGGCGGTGGGTAAATTCACAATTAACGGATGTGGTGAGCATTACATCGGGGTAGGGCATGCCTATACTCCTGGCTTGGGTGAGGCAAAGTCATAATGTGTAACCAAAATGTTTGTACCCCCATAATATCCTGAAATAAAAAAGAAGATATAGTAGGGTATTTTCTGAAGTAAGCAATGGAGAGAAGGATAGGAGTGGGATTTTAAGGAAGCCTTGACATGAACATCAGTGTTGCCCTTGGGCTATCACCAAAGCACCTCTCTATCTCTACTCCCTTGCCTGCCAGAACTTGTCAGGCTCCAACAGGAATGTAGGGATGGGCAACAGTCTGTGCTTTTTGATTGGTGAGTGAGTAAGGACATGAAAAGATAATACCATTTTATATTATTCTAAGGTTCTTATTACTATTTTTTCAATTGTGTAATTCATATTACTTTGTCTAAAATCTTATCATTATATTCTAAGACTACACAAAGAAAGGTCCTTTGACTAATACCAGTCACCAAACTTTTACTGGTCTGGGATAAGTACAGAAATTGACAGTAAACATCTAGAAACTTTTATAACAATTTAACAGAGTAATTTTATGTATTTTGAATATAATAATAAAAAACTGGAACTTGATCAACATCTCCCCATTTCCCCCATTCCCCAACCCCTGGCAACTATCATTCTACTCTGCCCTTCTGTGAGTTTTACTATTTTAGATTCCACATATAAATGAGATCATGAAGTACTTGTCATTTTGTACCGGGCTTATTTCACATGATATAATGTCCTCCAGGCTTATCCATGGTGTTGCAAATGGCAAGATTTCCTTCTTATTTAAAGTTAAATAATACTTACACACACACACATGCACACGTACATATGTACCACATTTTCTTTATCCATTCATTTGTAGATGGAAATTTAGATTGTTTCCATGTCTTGCCTATTTTGGATAGTACTGCACTGAATGTGGGAGTGAAAATATCTCTTCAATATACTGATTTAATATCATTGTCTAGTTATGCAAGATGCATTAATTCAAAAGATCTAATGTACAACATGGCGACTACGGTTAACAGTATCGAATACTTGAAATAGCAGATCTTAAGTGTTCTCACCAATAAAAAAATGGTAACTGTGGGTAACTATGTGATGTGATGGAAATATTAATCAGCTTGACTGCGGTGATCATTTCACAATGTATACATATATCAAAACATCAAGTTGTATACTGTAAATATATACAATTTTTATTTATCAATCATACCTCAATAAAGCTAAAAGAAACAAAATATTGTAAATAACTGCAGTGGCTAACGCCTATAGTCCTAGCACTCTGAGAGGCTGAGGCAAGAGGATTGCTTGAGGCCAGGAGTTCAAGATCAGCCTAAGCAAGAGCGAGACCCCATCTCTACAAAAAAAAAAAAAAAAAAGAAAGAAAGAAAAAAGAAAAATTAGCCAGGTGCAGTGGCATGCCTGTAGTCCCAGCTACTCTGGTTGCTGAGGCAGGAGAATCACTTGAGCCCAAGAGCTTGAGGTTGCAGTGAGCTGTGATGATGCCACTGCACTGTAGCCTGGGCAACAAAGA